>MU225295.1:1882812-1897993 GCA_018584345.1 Thuja plicata | reverse complement strand
AAGAAGTGTTTGCTTATAATAAACGAAAGCAATTTCATACCTGCTAGTTGATTTCTCTCTCGCAATTTAGCTGGAAAGATTTTATAAATTAAAGCAAATAGGCAAATTGCTTAAAGAGCCAGTCAGGTTCTTCACATTTGACTTGTTCAAAAGGTATTTTTATGTGCCTCTCAAATCCAATCTAAGTTGTTGGTTGTGTATATAAGGTTGTGTATTGCGAAAATCCAATTCTAATCTAGGTTCAGGTCTGGGATGGCCATTGGATCACTCAAGGTCGAGCCTGGATTCCCAAATGAGAAAACCAATTCAATAAATCTTTGCATTGTGTGTCTGAATCACAATAAGTTACAACGTTTATAAATCACTGCAACTTACTTGGCAAACACAACCCACAAAAGATATGTATTACAAAATCTGTGTAGGTAGAATACCTCATGGGTTTGGGGGCAGCCAAAAGCACTAGATCATAGGTTGCAGGTTGTGGAGTACTTGTTGAGTCATGGCCAAAATTCTAATTGCAGGAAAAAATCAAAAGGGCATGTATTAAACGTTTAATAGTCATGATTTTTACAGTCTAGTTTCAAAGCTTTCTTTAAGTTTTTACAGTTAAACAGATATTTATTCTGATGAATTAAATGCTATATTTATACTGATATATATGTTCTACATGGTGTGTTAGTATACATATACATGCTACATCAAGTTATTGATATAATATTGTCATACTGGTATTCCAAAAACCCAAACCTATGTACTTGTTCCCATACCAGGACTGGCAACTTAGATGCCAATAAAACTGCATATCAATTTATCAATTTTACAAAAATATCAAACATATAACCAGTATAATAAACAATTTACTTTATTTTCTGTTACCTATTCACTATGTGGTTTGCCTGAATATTTTAGTAGCATCCAACTATATGGTTTCCTCATACTCTCCCTTTCGTATCTTATATTAGTAAATTATCAACTTCATTAGAATTCATATTTAATGGAGGACAAGCTTTAGATGTTTTGCTAAAAACTTGTTTTCTAAAACATGGTTATTAGATTGGATAAACCAAATTGTTCCAGTCCATTCTTGCATACTTCAGATCAAAAAAGAAGAATACTTTCATTATAAAATATTTCAATGACAAAATTTGCAGAATTTTAAAATTCTTCAATCAATATTCAAGAATTGTTACTGATAGCATCAATATATACACACACACACACACACACACACACACTAGCCCAAGATACATGGTTTTAACAATAGTTGCTTCTATTTGATAAGATTATTGTGTTTTTAAGGTTTATTTATTAAAGGATGCATGAAACAAGTTTTAAACTAAGTTGTCGATTCGGGTGCGGATACGGATGCAGATGCGAGAATCGGGTGCGCGGATGCGTGGAATTTATTTTAGGGGGATGCGGATGCATTTTGATGCGTTTATATATATATATATGCAAAGAAATGCAAGAAATATACACAAATTTAAGAACCCTAATTATAATATCTTCTTCTAAAATAAAGATATAATAATAAAATAATAAGTGATAATAATAAAATATAAAGATGAAAAAACGTTGATGATGGCGCTCTACAAATTTGTTCGTTGAATGACTGACCCTAGGGTTGCTTCCGTACGGCTCTGCCCTCTCACGAGGCTCGGCAAATTTTCCATTAATGGCATCCATTTCGCCCATGGCATTAAAGGGTAGTAAATTTTCAGCTATTAATGCCTCGTCAAACGATGATACCACCCATTCCACCCCCAGAATACGCAACATTATTGTAAACCCTCGTGCAGACTCTCTGCCTCCACCAGAAGAACCAGACAATAGCGTGTCGCGAGCAGAAGATGGAGAGAAGCAATCCTCCCAACCCAGAGCGAGATCCTTCAAACAAGCGGTTCAGAATGAGCCAAACTGTCGAAAGGAGCCACGTTCCTGTCAAATGAAACCTAGAGCATTCCCGTCGGTGAAGGAAATGGAGGTAAGATTCTTGTTCCTCCCAAGCTTATTATTAAGCCGAATCATCAGATGAATGTTGCTATAGAATAGGAGAAATCTAGACTGAAAGAGTGCTATTTTTTTTGCTGCTTAGATGTAACCAAGGTCCCATCTAGGAACTTTCTCAATGACTGGTTTCAAAAAATTTGGGGGCAGAAATTGGAGTTTCATTTTCCGTACTATAGAATGCTTCAAAAAGGTATGTTTATTATGTTTTTCTATGATCCTAAATTGCAGAGAGCCATAGTTGACAGGCAATTTTGGAGAGTAGGCCCTTGTGAGTTCCGTGTCATTCCCTGGTCGCTCGAGGCTACCCAAGATGAAGTCCTGGCTCTGTCTAGCCCTAGGTGGCTAATTATCAACAACCTCCCACCCTACCTGTTCAACCTCCTTCCCCTCGCCCTGGAACTAGTGGGTAAAGTTTTGAGAATTGACCAGTCTAATGTGCTCATTCCGAATACAGACGTCAGAGTCCTCGTCTCTGTCAAACCTGGTATCGACTTTCCAGAAACCCTACATTTTGATTTTGTTTCTTCTCCCATTTGTTGCCCTGTTACCTTCCTGGGCGGAGTCAATGGTTGTTTCCTATGTAGGAAAGAGGGTCACAAAAAACAAGACTGCCCTATCTTTAAGAGGCGAGTTGTCGTTGGCCCTAAAATTACCCCTAACCCTAAAGACATTCAAAAGGAATCTCCTCCTGGGATTGCACCAATACCGACGCCAGTCTCTGCCCCTTGTCATTCCCAACAAATGCTAATCTCTCCCCCCTGCTTGGATGCAAGACTCTGCAAGCCTCAGCACTACCCTGGATAAGCTTAAAGGCCACTTTAAATCACGCCCTGATCTTCCCCAGGAGAACTCTGGTATCCCTAGTCCCCTTGAAGAGCTTCCTAACATTGATGCTCTAGATTTTGGCTTGAGTGGTAAGAACCCTAAGCCAAAACACAGTACTAAGAATGCACAGCAACTTGTCATTGACAAAAAGGAAACTATGTTCCTTTGAGAGCCAATTTCACAGCACACATTCAGATATCTCCAACCAGTCAAAGTTGTGAAGATATCTAATCATAGATAAGGAAAATGAAGATTTTGTTTATAGAAATGGAAAGAACAAACAATCGAGAGTCTTCAGTCCAAATTTGAGCGTCTCGGCCAAAGACGCCTATGCAGCACGATAATTTGGTACGAACCATGACAGAGTTACTCATAATCTGACGAAAACCCAAGTTTGTACTTCAAATAACCTGCGAAACCCAAAAACTAGAAATGTAACAGCAAATAATAGATAATAGATATAAATTAAAATGAACAAATAGATACTTGCAAACCTCCACAAAGTTGAATGCCCTCAATAAACCTACATGCGCACAAGAAAGGAAGAATGTTTGGCACTGTTTGGAGACTTGCCTCAATCAAGTCCTTGTTTTAGTGTTTCCACCTCCACAGCAGCCAGATAGATAGATAGATCAAAAAGATAAAAGAGATATATAAACAATTAACGATTTGATAGATAAGGGATGCGATAAATCTAAAAAGATTTTCAAAGAATCAAGATAGAAAGATATTACCAAATAGGCTTGCGAAAACCAAGAGAGCTATGCATATGGTTGTGAGTGATTGTTGTAGCAAACTATAGAGTGTTGTGCAAGCTGGGGAGAGAGAGAGAGAGAGAGATGTAAAAGCCAAGATAATGCAAGAGATTTTGTGAGAAAATTCAAGGGAGAAGTCAGAGATTGAATGGAGTAAAAAAGTGGATTTAAAAGTGAGAAGAGGGGAGAAAGAAGAGGCTAACAAGCCGTTTTGGAAGATTCTGAGCCGTTTGACTGACCCGGACAGGTGACAAGTGTCAAAACGCCCAGAATCGACATTTGAACGTTAAGATGTCGAGGGACGCATGCGCAGCCCAGGAACGTCCGCACGACGCACTAATGTCCAGACAAATCACGCTCAAAAATGACGGGAGACAAGAGAGACACATTGTTAATGCAAAAGTGACGCTGAAAGGTAGCTGCTGAAAAGGTGTCCTTAGCATCCTGAGAAGGAAAAAGTTGACACAAAGGCTGAAATGAGCCTACTCAAATGTTAGGGAAATGGACACTAAAGTGGCTACAAAAGTGTACATTAAATTGCAAAGGGATATGCAATTTTCGACTCTGCAATCACTAATCCAAGGCGCTATGGATAACCCAATAGACAGCGCCAATTAAAAAGGGTATGTGTGGAAATGGTTTATTTGTGATGGAGGTTCAAACTATGCAAAGTGCAAATCAACAAAAGTGGACAAGACAATTGAAAAGTTGACAACATATGTAGAACTGTAACAGCAAGGTTGTATTATGCTACTTCTGCAGAATGTTTGTGAGAACAAATCTGTGATGCCTATGTCTTGCTTATCTTTGTACAGTCTTATGGGAATATCTAACTACAACGGAGAGCAAATTACATTAATATACACAGAGGGAAGGTTAAAAGCCAGTCGGAAACAAACTATTTCACATAAGTCTCACAATAGTTCATAACCACTAGAAAAACATGAAAATTGAGTTCAGATTTGCAGTGTGACATGTAGCCGCTAAATACAATGAGGTACTTGCTGATGAAACACAAGGGTTGTCAAGCCATACTCAAGATTTGCACTAAAATTTGGTGACCCAGATCCTCCGAGATCAAAAGGTCAATCAAACTCTTGAGTACATTCAATAACAGGTAAAGGACTCTTGAATTTAAATGTAGATTAGCAACTGAAGATAAAATGCTCCTCGTCCTCTCCGTCCCCAAGAGAACAAAGGCAGAAAATCCTACCTCCACATGGAATATGGTGATTTATTTCAACATACGACCAATGAGAATGCACTCTTAGATAGCCAAGAGGGATCCTAGTGCCATATGAACAAGCATGTTGAATACACCTAGGAGGAATGATGGTACCATATACAAAAAAAAGGTTGACATAGGGAGCCATTCTGGGGCTAAGAGATTAAATGAGAGAAGTTAGAAAGTTTTGAATATACTATCTGCGTATATCCTCTCTAGCCACCCATTAATCGGCTTGCTGGGTAGACAGAAAGGAGAAGCGTCCAGCAAGTGTTTGAAAGAAGGAAGCAGGTAGATAAGCTAACGAAGCAGACTAGTTACAGAAATTGATTCCATCGACACCTAGTAACGCCTAAAAACGGAATTATCTCTTAAAAAGGCCAAATATGGGGAATACATGCATGCCGACGAGTCTTAATGAGGGAATCCTCTCAAAAAACTATAAATTACAACAAGTTCCATTGAGGATCAAAGAAAGATTAGGGAGAGGATGGATCTAAAAACGAAAAAAGTGTTACACAGATATACCCAAAAGGAAATTGATTTGGTTTTCCAGTTTGGACAAGCCTTTCAGACGGGATTTGCCCCCACATAACCATACCAGATGACCACAAACCCCCTTTAGAACTATAAATTGCAGCGAGATTCCTTAAACAAGCGGGCTGACAAATGAAACGGAGGAGCAAACACTTGTGTGCATCAAGTGTACAATATTTTAAAAATTCACTGAGATCAGCCATTGGAAGGAGAAACAAGGTGTTAAAAGAGAGAAGTTTAACTACAATGATGGTCTTAATTATGCTAAAGATAGTGAATAAACAGAATTGAAAAATCATGATTGGCCAAACTTAATGAAAATTTGTTACAAAAGAAAACGGATATCAAAGGGCAGAACCTGTGAGGGACGTGGTCTAAGCACGGCTGAACTCGTTTCAAATTTACAAGGTACCCGCCAAAATCTTCCTTAAATTTATTAAACGCGTCGATCATAGCTGCCGCGTCCCTCTGCAGGCTGATGGGATCAGAAACACTGTTCCAAAGCTCGAACATGAAATATATTTCAAGCACAAGATTCAAACCTTGTAAACGCATTCCGAAAGCACCATGGAGCACAAAATATGCTGCAAATCGGAAATTCCATCTGCTTTCATGGCTTCGCACAAGGCCTGAAGCTCCTCAAATATTCGATTCCACTCTTCCTCCAACTTTTGCTCCGCGAGCCTTCGATTCTGTTCTTCCAATTTTCGCTTCTCTTCATCAGATGGCAGTGTTTCTAAACCAAGTTTCCGTCGGAACCATGCTAGCTTCGAGGTCTCCATGATCATTTATTTAGAGGCATGAGAAGGCATATATGTTTCAGGGCAACAAATTGTAAGCTACAGATATCAAAGATACACCATGCGTGACAGCGTTGCCAAGCAATTCGACCAGATGACCTGCTTTTTCATTAGCATTAGGCGGGCGGTCATGTGACCTTTATATAAGTTCTTCGATGTTAAGCTTTTGATTTCTCGCCGCTAATTTAAGCACTTGAATGAATAAAAATTTTTAATAACGTCTATAAACGCCAAACAGTATATGGGACCTATGGGTAGCCAGTCACAAAATGAACGAGCGGAACCCAAGTGCGGCAAGTCCCGTCAATTAGATCTCTTTCTCTTTTTGCAACTTGGATCTTCTATTGTGTATCTTGATTAGGAAATCAGCAACCCTTGTGATCTTTCCTTCTTTAAACAAATTTCTCAAGGTGTTCACTTTTAAGGTATCAATGTAATTCTCTCGGATATCCTTGTAGGCTGAGCACTCTATGATGTAATGTCATTCGGTCTCCACCACCCCTTGAGTTCAATGACAACATTTTCTATCTGCCAACTCTTCTTTAGTTATCGTCCATCTCTCAGTTTCACACCTAAGTTGGTGTGAACTAGCTCTTATTTGGGCAATCAGCATTTTAGCTTTCCATTTTATTCTCATTCCTATGTAGTTCTTTTGAGTGTGGTCATGTGTGGGATTAAAATGTTTGATGTAGTACTCCTTCTTTCTCCCAAGATGCCCAGTCCACATGTTTTCCTTGAATTTGCCTTGAACGTACTTTTTTTTTTCCTCGTTGATGCTTGGGCACTCACTTATTTTAGTACCCCACTTATCCATCCATTTGTTATTTTGTTTCATCCATGTGCTCTTTTGTCTGTCTAATTTCTCCTATGTTGTTATTTTTGGCCAGTGGTGTTTCTCCATGTTTTCTAATCTCCTTAAGTAGCTTAGCAACCAGCACATAGTTGTCGCTTCAATAGGAAAAGCCTCGACTTTCACCAAGACAATCTCATATGGAATAGAAGATTTAATTTTAAGGTTGCTTGTGATTAAATATTTTTGTAGTCTTTCTATTTGTCTTCATTTACTTGTTGATGTGTTACTACCCCACACCTCATAGCCATATAGCACAGTTGACACTACCAAAAGCCCAAAAAGAGTTTTCCTAGTTTTCCAATCTCATAACTCGACACTTCTACATATATTTTGTAGCAAGTGTAGCGCTTTCCATCCCCCTTGTAACATTTTTGCTCTGCAAGTTTCCCAACTAAGTTTATTGCGGAAATCAAGACCCAAGTATTTATATTCATTGACCACTTGCAAAGGGTTGCCTTCAAAGATGTACTCTCTATGAACCTTCTTTCTCTTCAAGGTAAATATCATGAGCTTAGTTTTGTTGGTGTTCATGTTAGGATTAAGTAATAATGAGAGGGGGGTTGAATTAGTATTATAGCACTTTAAATTAAACTTAAACCAATTCCACATAAACCATATGATTGTTGAAATTAAAAGAACGTAAGCAAATAACACACAACTCATTACACCATTATTTGTTGTCGAGGAAACCCTGGCCAAGGGAAAACCCCGGTGGGGATGGTACCCACAAGCATACACTAAAGTATAATGTCCCTGTTAGGAGACCTGGCCCTGTTAGGAGCCGAATATTACATAGTACATTTCCCTGTTAAAGGAATAACAACCATGTTAAAGGTATACAACACCCTGTTAGCTAGGGATACACTGAGCTTACAACTCTTACAATCAATACTCCATAAAAGTATTCTCATAAATGAACAAAAACAAGCATCTCTAATGCTTAGATAGTTCTAGTTATAACTCTTTGTCAATCTCTGATCTCGCATCTGCCATCACACATATCTATCCAAATACCATACTTCGCTTTACAAAGTCTTCTTCATATATGTATGTATGTATGTATGTATGTATGTGTGTGTGTGTGTGTATACACACACACACACATATATATATCATTTGGTCAGCTCTCAATTACAATACAAAATAGAACAAATACTTAAACAAAAAGTAAATATAATGTCGGTGCTCTTGTATTACCAAAGTATAGGTAATGCACAATACCAATCCAACTTAGCACGCTTGGATTCCATCACGTGCTCCCTCAATCGTCCCAATTGTTCAACTACTCTGTTACACTGTTTTGATGTCTTCGCATGTCTTCAAATCTCTCTAACTCTCTGTAATCATCACCAAAACCAAATTGATCTTAATTGTAGGTCATACATCATAGTATCTTCCTCTAAGCTTGCTAGTCATCAAACATCATACACGATCTTTGCTGACCAAAATAATGTTGTTATATTGTGTACTTTTGTTTCTATACTTAGTCAATTTCAAAACTGAATCTCCAAAACTGTTCTTAACTCGATCATACTATAAGATGTGTTGCCATAAATGACAACCATTAAGTGTCTCATATCATACCAATAACATCACTTGCCAACAATCTCTCCCTTTGGCATTGATGGCAACACTTATCGAAAAATGACTAAGTGTCCCAACACAAAACTGTTCTCTTTTTTTTTTCTTCTTTTCTCATTTTCTTCTCTCTTCTCCCATTTCTCATTTTTATCTTCTCTTCTCCCCCTTTGACAACAATGGCAAAGGCGAATCCAAAATTTACAAAAATGTGGAATTTAGTGCTTGCTCACCAATTTGAGAACATCTTGAAAGGAATCTTCCAAGATCTTCACTTTTGCATTTTGTGACTCTATCAACAGCTGACTAACATGTATTAATCCATTCAATGCATAGGATGAAGTCTCTGCTGCCTTTAACTTTGTGGGCATAGATTTTGTCAATGATTATGTAGTCTTCTCCATATCAGATAGATGTACTTCAAGAATTGATAGCTTAGGAGTGATTAGACTCTTCAGCAAACCAAATATTGTCATTACTCTCCCTTTCTCTATATCTAATACATTCAACTTATCCAAAATCTTTGTTACCTCTCTGTCCATTTGCATTACATATTGTGAGGAGGTCTCACAACTGTCCATCATGTTGTTCAGAGTAGCCCTGTCCTTTACAATAATGTCTTCTATATTTTGTATGTGTCTAATAGGGTTCATACAATAGTTGTATAACATCCTTCCATGCGTGACACAACTTTTGGCTTTTGATGTAGCTGGTCTCAGAATACCCAAGTCCCATGAAATAGACTTGCATACTTCCTTCAACTTCTTCTCTAGATAACTTATCTTTGCCTTCTCTTCAACAATCTTCACTAAGGACTCATAGTGACCATCAAAATCATCTAGTCCATTTTCAAATTCTCTGCATCATCTTTACTTTGAAAAATAATAGGGGCTAGAAGCAGTTTATTCATAGTATCAATTGCTCTAGTAATTACCTTAGTCTTTTCGTCTCTTTTCTGCTCAGATCTTTCTTTTTCCTTTGTGAATGTGATGAAGGATAGTCTCATCAGTTCATCATCATCCATGCTGTCAACATTTGTGCTTATAAATCTGTCCTTACTTGCCAACAATAGAATAGTAGATGTGTCTATCTCATTCTTCTGTGTTGATTCTTCTTTCTGCTCTACCTCTTTCTATTCTTCCTCTTTGTGTTCTACTTCATCTGCCACTGTATTATCAGTATTTCCTTCAAATGGATCTTTCTCATCATGTGAAGTGTCAAGGGTCACCGACACACCAGGAACATAGAAATCTAGTTGCATGTCATTACTAACTTCACTCTTATCAACATTTGCTTCAACTGCCTTAGAGCTCTCTCCAATTCCTATAGGTGTAGGCATAGTAGATGTAGGAGGTGGAGTCTTCTCAGGAATATTACTCATAAGTATCTGATCTAATGCCTTTTGAGTCTCCTCTAAGATTTCCTCATACTTTATGCCCATAATTTTCACTAATCTTGCTTTGGTCCTCAATAAAGGTTTAAGTTCATTGAATATTCTTTCTCTCTCCTATACAGAAACTACCGGCAATATATCCTCAATAGTTTGATTTCTAATTGCCCCATCTTCAATATGTGCAAGTTGTTTTCTAATCTTCAATTTACCATACAATTTCTTAGGTGTAATGCCCTCTATCTCTAATAGATTCTTCTTAAAAACAAGTAAATGGTTTATCACTATGTCCTCAATTACTAGTTTGTCAGATTCCTCATACCTGTCATAGTTTTTATTTACTGAAACAAGCTTTCCTTGCTTAATAGCTCTTTTCTCTAGCATCTTTATATCAGGTTTCCATATTTGTCTATCACTTGTGGTCTCTTTCTCAACTTTATTTTCTTCTACTTCTTCAGTCCTCTACTTCTTAGGAGGTGAGTCCATTTTAGTGGACCTAGTGTTTCTCCGAGGAACAATCTTTTCTACCTGCGATGTATTCAGTGGTGGTGAGGGTGTAGTAGCATTAATAACAATAGAAAGTGGACTAACTTCCTGCTCAATTTCTGGAGGTGGAAGGGTTGCAATAGCAGTGCTTGCCAACCCAAAAGATCTCTCTGCTATCTTATCCCTTACATATCTCATATCTTCTTTAGTAATACCTGCCTTAGTTGCACAGTTGTCAATTATATTCTCCACTCTTCTCTTCCTTAAGCCTGTAGTCTATTCTTCTCTGACTTTAGCTGATTTATCTTCATATGTGCCCCATCTCTCCTCAAATGTATCAACTTCAAATGCCAAGACATGTTCAATTTGAATAACTAAAACTTTTGAACTAACTTCATAACCCGTAGGGTAACACCATTTCTTTCTAGGTACAACTGCCTCAAAACATACACAATCAGTTTCAACCATGAAATAGATTGTATCCTTGTATCTCTCAACCAACTCTTCAGGAATTCTGAATTGGTGAAGAAATAAGAATCTCATATGTCTTTTATTCATCATGCACATTACCTAATAAACTTAGCTTCGTACACTATCTAGTCAATCACAAATCTTGCGATCACAGAATATGAATCGTTCAATGTTGTGCTCTCAGATATAAGTTCCACAATGTCTGCATATATCATAACCAAGCTTGCTTGAGCTTACTCCTCATAATCAGGGGTTAGATATAATTAGGTGTATTCATCCAATGCTCCCATAAGGCCACGATCGACCATTTAGGTCGATGTAACAGTGTTAGCATCAGGCGAAGATTCAATAGCATCTATTGTCTCTCCCTGAACTAATATCTCACTTGACTTTCCACACCTTACCATTGTTTTTATCTTCTTCTTTCTTGAAACAATTGTCAAATTCACTTATGTATTCTGCAAGACTCTTACCATTATCACTGTCATTCCTCTTTGTATTCATAGGAGGTGGTACTCTTCTGTTGTCTTCTCTATTGTACCTACAAAACTTCGTTATATGCCCTGGATCGTTGCATTTGTAGCATATATGAAGAGGTTTGTTCTGATTTGCCTGCAACTTACAGTACCTTGCAATGTGCCCAAGGTTATTACACTTGTAACATGTGGGTTTAACTGTTGATTCTCCTCTAATCTTATCTTATTTGTATCTAGATTGATTAGGTTTCCTGCATTCTGCTTTCTTGTGCCCATATGCATTACAATTAAAACAATAACCAGAAAAAGGTTTGAAAGGGGCATTACCTATGCAATCTCTCTTCATGAGTCCAATCTTGTTATAACCAAAACATCTACCTCTAAAAGGTCTAATATGTTCTTTAGGTTCTTCAAGAATAGGTTTTTCTCCATCAGTCTTCGCATCAATTTTATCTTCTTAAGTCTTAGAACATTCAGCTTCATTGAAGCCAACACCAGTCATATCTCCTTTAGGTTTTTGTCTATCTCTTTGTTCATCAATCGGGTCACTGCCCATGTGAAGTCTCTCAATATATTTCTTTATCTCAACAAGTTTACCTTTTATGATCTGATTATATTTCTCCAATTCTAGATACTTGTTTTTATAGAGGTCAAGTTCAGTCTTCATTCATCCCATCAAAATATTAGCATCATTCAAAGTTTTTCCATCTTTTCTTTAGCATTATTTTCTTATTGAATCTCTTTAGCCATTGTTTCACGATCAAGCTTCAAGGTATCATTTTCTTGTTCAAGTTGTGTTATCTGATCTGAATTATCATTGTCAGAATCTTCTTTTATCTAAACCATAAGATCTTGTCTTTGATTTCTGGAACGTTCAAGCTGATCTTTCACTTTCTTAATGAATCCCTCAGCTCTTCTTAAATTGAATCTTAAGTCACCATTATCTACTTTTTCTTTATCAAGGTCTTCAAGTGATGCTTCAAAGTTCTATTGCAAACTTACAGAATCCATCTTGATCTCCTTTAAGTTGTTAAACTTTCTCTCCAAGGTCCAACAACTCTGCTACCAATTTTTAGGATTAATTAATACTAAGAGGGGGGTGAATCAGTATTACATCACTTTAAATTAAACTTAAACCAATTCCACCTAAACCATATGATTTCTTAAATGAAAAGAACATGTAAGCAAATAACACACAACTCATTACACCATTATTTTTTGTCGAGGAAACCCTGGCCAAGGGAAAACCATGGTGGAGATGGTACCCACAAATATGTACTAAAGTATAATGTCCCTATTAGGATACATAGCCTTGTAAGGAGTTGAATATTACATAGTACATTTCCCTATTAAAGGAATAACAACCTTGTTAAAGGTATACAACACCCTGTTAGGGGTACACTGAGATTACAACTCTTACAATCAATACTCCATAAAAGTATTCTCAAAAAAAAACAAAAACAAGCATCTCCAATCCTTAGATAGTTCCAGTTATAGCTCTCTGTAAATCTTTGATCTTGCATCTACCATCACACATATCCATCCAAATACAATACTTTGCTTTACAAAATCTTCTTCATATATATATATATATGTCTTATATTATTGGTCGGCTCTCAATTACAATACAAAACAAAACAAATACTTAAACAAAAAGTAAATATAATGTCAGTGCTCTTGTATTACCAAATTATAGGTAATGCACAATACCAATCCAACTTAGCACGCTTGGATTCCATCACATTATCCCTCAAACGTTGCAACTGTTCAACTGCTCTGTTACACTGTTCTGATGTCTTCGCATGTCTTCAAATCTCTCTAACTCTCTGTAATCATCACCAAAACCAAATCGATATTAATAGTAGGTCATACATACGTCATATTATCTTCCTCTAAGCTCCCTAGTCATCAAACATCATACACGATCTTCGTTGACCAGAATAATGTTGTTATACTTTGTACTTCTATTTATATACTTAGTCAATTTTAGAACTGAATCTCCAAATTTGTTCTTAACTCGGTCATACTATCAGATGTGTCACCATAAATGACAACCATTAAGTGTCTCATATCAATACCAAAAACATCACTTTCCAACAGTTCACCTACATCCCAACCTCGTGACAAAATAACTCTAGTGCTTTCAGGTATTCCTTCAAATCTTGTGTTGTTTTTGCCATTATAATGAGATCATCTGCATATAGGAGCAACTTTATTACATAGTTGGTCAAATGGACCTCACCACCACCAAACTTGTCTATAAATTCTTCTAATTTGTTAATGTACATCCCGAATAGAGTAGGGGATAAAGGGAAGCCATGCTTGACTCCAATATCACTTCCGAAAAATTCTGATAAGCCTTGTTTGGTTCTGATTTTGGCCCAGACTTGATCATATAACCTGTGGATAGCAACTCTATAATGTTCTAAAATTTTCAACTCCTCCATTCTATTCTAAAGTTTGCTTCTTGACACCGTGTTAAAAGCTTTCTTGAAGTCAACAAAGCAGCAAAATACCTCTCCCCCTTGAGTATCCCAAACTTTCTCAATCTAGTGTCTGAGTGTGATGCAATGGTCTATCGTAGAGTATTTTGGCCTAAAATCTGCTTGCCCTTGGCCCTATTTCCTTCCTTTTCAGTCCACGTGTTGATTTACCTTTTCTATCATACTCCCAAAAAGTTTACCAAAAAGTGGGTTGATCATTATAGTGTGGTAATTTGAAGGGTTATAGATGTCACCACTTTTGTGCAAGGGGATGACAACACTAGTGGTCCAGTTTGTTGAAAACCCCTTTTCAATGACTCCATTAAATATTATTTTGATGTGAGGCATGAGGGCTTCAATACCCCGTTTTAAGTATTTCACTTGTAGACCATCTAGATCACGAGCCTTACCTGTCGCAAGCTTTACGATTCCTTCTTTAATATTTTTCGACGAGAAAAGTTTAGTTCTTGATATGATTACTGGGGGGATGTCTTTGTCTTGTCCCCTCTTATACAAATGTTTTGCATATTCTATCCATTGATAATCCATATTATCTTTATTTACATTTATTTGTTGCAATTCCTTCAAAAAGCCTCTTGAATTGGTCCTCCCAAGCGAAATCAATTATTTCCTTCTAGTTTGTATATACTCCTCTTTTTCCAGTCTTACAAACCTTGTGTATTCCCTATTATTTCCCCATGTTTTGATTATTTTCTTTGTTGCTTTACATTCTTCATCATATCATGGGTTAGCTGGTGGTGGTACCCTAAATTTTGATAATTTAGAAGTCCCAATCCATTATCAAGAAGCATATTTCTCCATAAAAGAAAATATCAAAGGAAGGAAGCTTTATGACACAAATAAATAAAACTAACTAATCGAAGTCTTCAGAAAATGCTGGAATTTAGATCTACTACAAAGATGATTTCAACAGAGGATAAAGATGGTTGAATTTTAAAAATCTAAAAATGACCCAGTTCGGGAAATCAAATTTCCTATCTCCAACGAAAATATTAGCTTTTCACAAGGTGTTTTGGATTTTTGACCAAAGCCAAATCCGAAAGTTAGGTAGTTATTTTTTAGTTAGTTTATTGTTTTTTCAAAATAATTTGTAATAAGATTTGTGTCTTTTCACCCTAAAAAGGTGTGAAAGCCACTCAAACACACACATATATATATACATAATGTAAAATGTAAATAGAGGGGAATACAACAATAATACAATTTTGATAGATGGATTAGATGGATCAATAACTGCAAATGTGAACTCTATTGTACTATTTTCATAATCA
>MU225295.1:1836291-1856178 GCA_018584345.1 Thuja plicata | reverse complement strand
CAAGCCACCCTCTTACACCCTTCCCATGCTTCTTTAAGGCTCTCATTAATGCCTCATTAATGAATATTTCTTAAGCCCATGTCTCTCCCCATGCCTCTTAAATGCTTGCATTTAATGCATTTGACTCGAGCCCATCCTCATAAATGCCTCTTACACTCTCTTTATGAGCCTTATCTTCTAGAGTCTTCTTGGCTCTCTTCCCTAAATGATCACATTCCTCCCTACTTTCAACCCAATAATATTGTCACAAGTGTCACAATTTGATGCACTTGAAGAAGCACAATCTATGTGCTCTCTTCTAGTGGAATCCTGACCTCTCTTCAGCTTTGCATCTGAACCACCCATTTTCAACCCCTTTTTCTATAAATAGAAGGAATTTTTGAGAGCAAATAGCCCTCATTTTTAGAGTTAAATTGCATTTTTATGTTGTTTAGATATCTATAGAATTTTAGTTTCAATTCCATGCATTATTATAATGTCAGTTTTCATAGCTTAATTACATGCTTTCTAATAATTTAGCTTAGTTTTCAATTAAATCTCTCATTCTTAGGAGTGTATTGTCAATGAATGGTGCATAATCTAAGGGCATGATTATGGCATTTTTCAAACTCTTCCTAGATAGGGAGCAATAAGTCATTTTTAGTGATTTGTATCAAACCATTGCTCTTTTATGCTATTTTTCACTAATCTAATGACTTATTGAAGTGTTGTGTCGCAGGTAACAGGTGCATCATTTGACACTCACAGAAGCCATAACTTGTTTTGTGAAAGCAAGGTAAATTTACTCTAGTTGCTGTCGTAGGGCTTGGAGGAAAATAGTAGAAAATTTGTTCATGAGTCCATGTGTGGCCATGGAACAAGGTTATATATGTGGTAGTTAGGAGTGCTGAGCCCATGTGTGGCCTATTCCTAGTGTATGTATTTTGTATTATTGTCTTTATCCTCTTGTGGTAGTCCTTTTTCACCCCTTTATTTTAGGTCTTTGAAGACCTATTTATATCCTTGGGTATTGGGTATTTTCTTGGGTTCCTATTTTCAGATTCTTGATTGTTATGTGTGTATGTATCCTGGTTTAGTTTTGGATCCCCTAGCTCGGGGGTGGCCTTGCAAAGGCCTAGGTTGGGAGGTGAGCCTCCATGGTCAACCTTAAAGTTCTTGCAGGTTCAGAGAAAGCTTCTGAAAGTTTAGCCGAAGTATTGGTGTCTTGGATGATATTGCTACCTCAAAGTCTTTCTCTGTTCAAGTTTCTCTCTTGTAATTTTGAAAGGTTTTGGAAATTGTAACCTTCTTGTTTTGAAGACACTTGTAAAATCATAGTTTGTTCATTTCTATTAATAAATAAGTATTTGGACCCTTATTTAAATGATGATTATTTCAAAAAATGAAAATGTATGGTTGTCTTACTAAATATAGTGAAAAGCAATTCTTAAGGATTAAAACTTTACATGTCTTTGCAAATATAGAATAAACTTTCAATTCATTTAAATCTGTGAAATTTTGTACAGGGGTAGAAATAATTTATCTCCTATAGTTAACTTAATAGGATTAAAGAGAAATTTATATTCATTAGGTTAAGGTTGGTTAAGGTTTTAGTGCCCAAATTTTGGGGCATGACACTTGGTATCAGAGCTCTGGGTTCCACTCTAGGGTCTAGATCTCACTATGCTTAGTTTATGTAAGTAAGTAATAGAATGTTGTTAGCTTTTTGGTTGTCCTTACTTTCTCCCTAAATTATAATGGTTGGAAAGGTTTATAAAGTCCTTGAAAATAGTTTACTTATCATTTGCGTAATTATGTTTGCTCAAAATTGAAAACTGTGGTGTGAGTGATGCACTTAAGGGTAAGATTGATAATTATCTACTTTAAATTTATTTTTATTTTTTTTAAATGCCTTGTAAAGCATGTATTAAGGAAATAATTTAACCTTATATTTTTGTATTTTATATTTTGCATAAAGTTGTTATATTTGCAAAAGTATAAAAACATATCAACTCCTTATTATAAATATATATAAATTTATAATGGTTAAACATATATTTATTGTAAAGTAAGTTAAGATGATGTGTAGATGTTTTAATAAAAGAAGCAATGTTAATACACTTATAGAAATGATAAATCAATTATATATATATATATATATATATATATATATATATATATATATATATATATAGACTCAAAACATATGTATTTATGATCATAGATATATATAGTTCTATAGGAGAAAATTTATTAAAATTAACAATCTGATTTGTTTTATTAGCAAACAAAGAGAATACAGTTTGCATATTCATATATATAAACCATATATATATATATATATAGTATAAAACAAATATGTTTTAACTATAGGTTAAAAACCCCTTTAACATAAAATAGACATGCATTATTTTTTGTTTAAATTTTTTTTTTTTTTTTTTACGTTTTTATAAAACAAAACAAAAAAAGGGACATGCAGGGAAGAGGTGGGCCGAATGCCCTAACCCCAACCCCCTTCCCGATCAGAGCTTTTGGATTTCTATTTACACTTTCTAACCACGAAGAAAAGGAGATAGAATATGACAAACTGTCTGGAAAGTGAATGACGCCATATAAAATTAATTGCGTGCCCATATTTTTGGGTGCTTGTCGCTCTGTGAAAACAACCTCACGCGGTCCCTTCTACTTTAGGCCGCAAGACAGTCCTCCCACCTTTGAGGGAGGGCCTTGTTACAGTTCTCTACTTGGATCAGGGTGTGCCACATAAATATGCCACACATCTCCTCCCTTCGTGACTCCTTCATGCTCACCCCGTGCTTCGCTCCTTCCCTTTTGGTCAGTCACTTCGTTCAGTCTCTTGTCTTGCAACCCCCTCCTTCCCTATCCCCTGGTTGAGGGCAAGAATGTGTCGCATGCTCGAGCTAGATTAGTTGTTTCCTCCCACACGGAGAAACCTACCAGATTTCTTGGCCCAACGAGATGCCCTATCTTTATATTTGCTAACGGCGGGGAGAGGAGAATAATCACAGATGAATGGGGATAGTCCAGGATGGGATGTACTTGACCAACGACCCTATCCCTATATACATCTGCTTGACTGAGATGAGTGGCTTAGGTCTGAAAGCTAAAGCATCAATGATTCTAAGAATGATAGGTTGGAAAACACTGTTCTTGTTCGGATGGGTTATAATAATATAGTTGGGGATAGGATAGTGTATTGCCCCGGCTCTATATATGGGGGAAGTCTCTATACCAGTGGGTGGTCTCGCTACCAGTCCCTAATCTCTCTTCACATTGGAGGGGTTCATACCAGTCTAGAATTTGACTACGACTAGGAGGGGTTCATACACGTATCTCTACGCCAGTAGGTTCATACAAGGCCCCATTTTGTTTATCAATAACCATCAACCATGTGCATCACAGTGATGATAGTGGCCAGCTACTTCGTCAAGGCCTGGACATGGCTCCACACGTGTCTCAGCCAGCCCTATAGGAGGGCGCCATATCACTTCAAGGTGAAGATCTACTCTTTTGAGCTTGCAATCTCTGCATATTGGCCCGGGGACCTTCCTCAGCCCTAGGTTTTATCACTGCGACTGGCGCCCACTACGGTTTCCCCGCTCCCTTTACATCTCCTTCCATCTAGCCACACGAAAATACCACAGTGTCACTCTCAGTCTGCCTCCTCCACTTCGGGCAGATCCTCTACTAGCGCCACTGTGCGCCACCTCTCCTCCACTAACCTCTGCGACCACCGTCAAGGAAATAAATGGGCATTGATCTCCTCCATCCTTTATCTCTAGAAATCCGTTGCCCACTATGATTTTCTTTTCCTCCGACCGCCATTCCTCTCAGGCATGGCTAGGGTTTCTAAACCCTAGCCCGTTGTTAATAGTATTGTTAACTATTTATTTTCCCTCAGAGCTTATTATTGGAAATAATAGTAGGACAATTATTATGTATTTATAAAGTTTTCTATTTCTATAGATTTGATTTAAAAAGATTTGATTAAAAATTGGATTCCAAATAAAATTTCATTTAAGCTCGTAGTTGGAAATATTGACTTTTGAAACAGAATTATCTGGAAGTTTTTTTTATAATAAATTTGCATCTTGATTACACCTTTAGGTAGGAACCTTCTGGGAGGTTGTAATTTAAAAATATGTTTAAGTTTAATTCTATATAAGCTTGAATGGTTAGATTAAATATTAAAGTAATTTGTTCGAATTAAATATATATATATTTTTTACTTGAATTTGGTTTACTAGTATAGTAGTGTTACCATATACTCCATATGAAAATTAGATGTATAAGATATCTCATTAGATTGTTTAGATCATTAATTAATCTAAAAATAAATCTATATATTAGATTAATAAAGGGTAGATTTTAAGCATGTTTTGAATTATGAGTTAATCATGTAAAGAATTTAGTATGTATAGTATTCTTTTTAAAGGGATTAGATATTATTATTATTATTATTATTATTATTATGTTTTAATATCAAATTTAATTCTTTTAGATGGAATTTTTGAGAATGTTTGTATTTGAATTCACTAATTATTGGAAATTATGGTATTAGTAGGACATTATTTAAGCTTAGTTGATAAATTTATATATATATGTTTAATAGGACATTATGAAATTATTTGTAATCGCAATTACATATTGCTAAAATTATGGTTAATCTAAGTGGAATTAAACTTGTTTTAGGAATTATGTTTACCTTGCTATATAGGAAGTTGATACTTTCAACTCTATGGGTAAATATTCGACCTTTTTAATGGATTATAAAATATCCTTTTTAAAATAACCTTTATAGATTTTTATAAAATTTGTATCTATCCTAGTCTCAAAGGGTTTATTGATTAGTTTATTTTTTTGCATACAACTTTAAATAAAGCTTGTTAGTTTTATAGATTAAGGAATAAAGTTGAGTTATAAAAGGGATTAATTGAGTTATTTAATTAATTAGTAGATATGTTAATGCATTAGAATTTATCAAATGTTCAAATTGAGATTATTTTGTAGAGAATTAAATATGAAATTTAGTATTGTGAGGAGATTGATTGTATAAATTACATTAAGAATAATTTTAGTAAGTTTAATAAATAGATTTGATTTAATTATAAATGCAATAGATTTTTAATTTTGAAGTTATTGACTTTAGATTTTGAAAAAATTATAGTAAGTTGAATCATTGGCTTCAATATTAGATAAGATAAATATGAGTTGGAGTTGAAACAAAAAGTATTTAAATAAGAAAGTATTACATTTCTCTTATTAATTAAATTGTTTAGGTTCTTAATTAGGAGTGAGTTGGCAAATACTTTATTAAGTGTTAATAAAGTTAATTAGCTTTTTAATTTATCAAGTAAAGTAAGATTAGTATATATGCTCTTTTGATTAAATAATTTACTTAAATAAAAGTAAGTTGTTGTAATTAAAAAACATATTTAAGATTATTTAGCATTTATTTTAAAATTAAAATTATCTTATAGCTAGAATGGATGCTATTGTATTCTTTTTATAATAAAGGATTATGTTGGAGTATATAGTTTGATATAAGGAAGTATTTTTTTGTTAGTAAATCTAGTTAGTTCAATTAGTTAAAATATAAGTTATTGTTAGATTTAACTTATTATTTTAGTTTTTAATGGTTCATACTAAATCAAACGGAATTTCATCCAAAGATTACCCTAAGGTTTATTAAAGCATTAATCTAAGTGCTCATGAATACAAAGATAATTTAATAAGGATGATATTTATTAATTTAGTTTTGGAAACTTCCTTAGACCTAATCAACCTAGTTATATTAAAGTTAATAAGCTAGTAAATGTGTTATTACATAGAAATGTAACCCTTGAGACATATGTTTTTTGAGTGTTTGGTCATGTTCTTTAGTGCACCTTGGACGCAAGATGTCGTTTAGCTTCTACTCCCTCATTGTGGCTAAGTGTTAGTCAGTCTGTGTATGTGATTTGATTTAATTTAATTTTCAGCTTTGATGAACTTGGTAGTGATGTAGGGATAGCTTGAATTCTTTTGGTTTTCTTGTAATCATCTAGTCACCAAATTTTCTTTTATCTATTTATTAGGGTTCCTGTTCACAATTATTTCTTTTGGATTTGCTTAACTTTTGAGTTTTGAATTTGAAAATTGTGAACCTTGATTTGAGATTTCTTATCATTTTTGTGGTGGCTAGGATGTGTGCTTTATGTTGCTAGTCTTGTGTTGAGATTAATATTCTCTATCATGTTCAATATGAATATGAATAGAATGCGTAAGGGAGTAGGTTGCGAAGAACATACCATTATCATTATTAAAATCATATGTTGCTTGAAATATGATTTATCAGTTAAGAAATGATCAAATTAAATTAGCATGCACATGGTTATGAATATTAGATATGCATTGCATGAAATAATGAACATTGACCATTATGCTTGACATGAGTTTTGATGCTACGAGAATGCAGTATAGATGAGGCCATAGTTCTCCCACCTCTTTGATGAAATCCAGGAGGATGTTCATGCCTAGAGGGGAGGATGTGAGGCCTACCCCATCCCGACATAGATTAGTACTATCTTTACTTATATGTTCTCCTATCGATACAGATTTTGTTATAGTTGGACTATTTGGACACATGTATTACTTTAGGGATCTGTTGAATCCTTTGCTTGTATGCAACGCCTAATTATGTAATTAGGGGATCTATGTGATACTCTGTGTAAGTGATGCAGATTTCCCTATAGGACTTAGTTTTTATAGTTTTGTATATTGGATTAGTATGTGGATGTTAGATGTAATCAAGCTGTAGATTTATTAAAAGTATGTTTATGCATTTGGACTAGATGCAGATATTGTTAAGTTCAATGAATCTTTGATGCAAGTGTGAGTGAATGTGTGTTCAACTTACATTATGAATTCTATTATTTTTATGTGTTGATTTATTGGACCTATTGATGTGTGCAATGAGTGTGTAGGAAATTTGACCATGGTACTAATCGGGGATTCAAGAATGGACCTATGTGAAGACCATGGTGCTAAGGCATGTCTATAAAAAGAGACATGGACCTCGTTGTATTGTATTTTTATTCGTAAAAGTATGGTGTATGATTGTATTTTATTTAATTGAGTAAATGTGTAATAAGTCATGCTCATGTGAATTTGTTGTGTCACTTGACACATGTGTACCTTGTGTATTGGCATGGCTAGTGAATGTGACTACCATAGGCTTAACTTTACCCAAGAGTTACCTAGTATAGTCTCAATGCTTACCCTAAGGTTTAGGAAGATAAGATTGAGTTAAGGAAGATAAGGATGAGTCAAGAGAGATTAGATTGAGTCTTGAAGGTTGGATTTTCGAGAGTTAACCTTGGGTGGAATTTAGAAGGGTCATTTGGGCTCCTAGGGAGTAACTAGGGTCAAAAATAACTACTCCACTTGGTACCTTAGGGGTTAGGGGTCATTTTCAACCCATTAAGATTCTTGAAACTCACTTATGACTCCCTTAAAGTCTCCATTTTGGGAAGTGGCGAATTCAAAGAGTTGTAAGACCTTGGTTAATCCATCCATTTTTTCCTTGCAAGCATTTAACTCCATTTATGGAGAAGGAAAGTGGGGAGAGTAGAATGATTAGGGTCTCCCCTCCATTTATGACTCCTGATATTTTAAGAAGAATGCCTATATAAGAAAGGGTTTAGAGGGAGTTTGGGTACACACCCACTCTCTACTTTTAGAGAGATTCATTTTGTAGGAGTAAGTTTTGAGAGGAGGAAGGATGAGAAGGAGAAGCTCTTCACAAAACACCTTGCATTTACCATAGCTTGGATTTGAGGTGAGTTTCCTAGTTAGCATAGTTTAGATTATTTCTTACTTGTATTTGTACATAGCTTAAGAAATCCATGATTGAAGTTTATGTTATTGTTTTCAGCTTCATGGGTTTTCATGGAGATTATGTGTTGAGTCTTGTATTTATTTTGTGATTGTTTTATATGGGGTTATTCAATGCGTGTTCACCCCTGGGAGGATTGGGTAACCTTGATGGGGTGAAAGTTAGTGATCTACCCAAGTAGTGTAGAGTCTTCCATGTGTGGAGTGATGTACATGGGTATATGGGTGCCCATGATGCCAAGAATGCCCAAAGCAATTTGGGGTTCATAAGAAGGATTGGAAGGCTTGAAGCCATAACTTGTTTTGTGAAAGAAAGGTAAATTTACTCCAGTTATCACCATAGGGCTTGGAGGAGAAGGGTAGAAATTTTTTTCATGAGTCCATGTGTGGCCATGGAACAAGGTTATATATGTGGTAGTTAGGAATGTTGAGCCCATGTGTGGTCTATTCCTAGTGTATGTATTTTGTATTATTGGATTTATCCTCTTGTGGTAGTCCTCTTTTACCCCATTGTTTTAGGTCTTTTGGAGACCTATGTATATCCTTGGGTATTGGGTATTTTCTTGTGTTCCTGTTTATAAATTCTTGATTGTTATGTGTATATGTATCCTGGTTCAGTTTTGGATCCCCTAGCTCGGGGGTGGCCTTGCAAAGGCCTAGGTTGGGAGGTGAGTGTCCATGGTCAACCTTGAAGTTCTTGCAGGTTCAAAGAAAGATTCTGAAAGTTTAGCCGAAGTCTTGGTGTCTTGGATGATATTGCTACCTCAAAGTCTTTTTCTGTTCAAGTTTCTCTCTTGTAATTTTGAAAGGTTTTGGAAATTGTAACCTTCTTGTTTTGAAGACACTTTTAAAATCAGAGATTGTTCATTTCTATTAATAAATAAGTATTTGGACCCTTATTTAAAATGATGATTATTTCAAAAATGAAAATTTATGGTCGTCTTACTAAATATAGTGAAAAGCAATTCTTAAGGATTAAAAATTTATGTCTTTGCAAATATAGAATAAACTTTCAATTCATTTAAATCTGTGAAATTTCGTACAGGGGTAGAAAGAATTTATCTCCTATAGTTAACTTTACAGGATTAAAGAGAAATTTATATTCATTAGGTTAAGGTTGGTTAAGGTTTTAGTGCCCAAATTTTGGGGCATGACATATTGCTTGTTTGGGTCTTCTTTTTCAGTTTGTATGATTTTTTCACAAGATTCTCTTATCAAAACTGTTACTCCTGTAGACCCTATGGCAAGACATATTGTCAATTAGTGCCAAAACACTTAAAGACATTCTGAGTCACCCGAGTGACAGTATGTCCCGAGTTACAGTTATGAGGCCGACATAGTATATATTGTTATATATTATTTTATAATTAGAAGCTGACTTGCAGTGTTGTATATTTGCATATGATATATATGCAAGATAACTTGTTTAATCAAGTGTGTAAAAAAAGTTGTAAGTAGCAAGTGGAAAGTTTTGTAAGATGAATATATATGCAGAAGACATGCGAAAGCAGATTAACTAAGTGCATAAGTATTTTGGACAACAGAGACTCATCTATCACTATCAGGTGATCAGTTATATTCAAAGGATCATTATCAAAAATTAAAGTTGCACAGAGAAGATCAATAACTTATTCATTCTCACAGGTGGATCAACAAAATCCTTTAACAAGGTGGACCTAACAGTCCTTTCTCTAAATCTCTTAAAAGAGTTTCACTACATTTTGTATTGTAATAAATCCTTTAACAAGGTGGACCTAACAAGTCCTTTGTATTCTCCTAACAGGGTAGACCATCAAAAGTGGTCGTTGTAAGCTTTAACTGGCTAAATTTATTACTGCAGTTTAAATCTTGTGGGTATCATTCCCACCCCAATTTTACTTTCTTTGGAAGGTTTCTTGGTAACCAAATATTGTGTTATGAGTTATGTGTTCTTTACTTTCAATTCTATGCATGTTATCATTCAAGTTAATTGTGGATTAAGTTTTATTGGTTCCTGATTCACCCCCCCCTCTCAATCACTGGGCACACTATATATTTCCAACAACTCCACCATGACCTTTTCCATTTTCATCTATCTCATTCCGTAGTGATACCTTCATGTATCCTTCAAAGTTTGGATCCCTACAGCCTTCAAGCTCATTTCAACAAGGATAATTATGTCCTTCCCCTCTTCTATGGGCCCTAAACCAAGACCTCTCCTTCAAGGGTATCATCTGCAATTCCAACTTACCATCGAGAGGTTTGCCTGGGGGGTACTCTTCATATTTATCATGTGTTTTTTTATTGTTGAGCTAGGATTTCTCTATATACATTCATGCTTCATTTCCCTTATTTCTTGTTGCTACCACCTTTTCCCATTCTTGTCTTGTCTCTACTAGTTGTAATGGGGTTAAATCTTCTTTTATGTAGAATTGTGTACCTTTCAGAAATATTTTGTTGCTCATAATGCTATTCTTTTCCTCTATGTTTCTCAATTTTACCCTTACATTTATGTATCTGCCATCTTGCATTACAATCCTGATTCTTTTTGCTTGGTGAATGTGTCCTACCCATTTCAGCTTGTCTGTTAGATAGTCTTTTATTAACCTGTTTGTTTGCTCCCCTTCTCCATGATCCCTCAAACCTTTAATAATTATATTCATTGTGTTATCATTTCAATGCATTTCTTCTCCTATTTTCACTCTAATATGCTTGTCAACAAGTTCTCTTTGACTCTCTAATGGTCCTTTTTGTTACTTGTGTCAATGATTTCACTTCTTCCATTTGTTCCTTTAGCTTCGCCTCTTGATTTCTATGTTTGCTAGCAATGATTGAAACTCTTGTATATGTGAAATGTCTCTTTCCTCCCTTGTCTTCCAAGAGTTTCCATTTTTAAGTTGTTGCATCTCCTGCTTCAAGAATGAGATTTCTTGCTGGCCTCTTTTCAGGTTAGCTTGCATTGTGGCTAACTCCCCTTTTAAAAGTGTATTTTCTTGAGTGATTTTATGGTTGGATTCTATGATCTCTTGCCATTTATTACATTTTAGTCGCTCCAATGCTTCTAAACCTTCAAGTCTCCTTTTTAACCCCGTTATCTCATTCACATATAGATTTGATGAGAAAATTAATGGAGTTGAGTCCAGACTATATTGATCAAGCTTACCTTCACCCGCCGCCACTTTTGTTATCTTTGTCTCTTGTTGTTTTATCCCCTTAATTCCTTTAAGTTGGTGAATAAATGCAAATATCTTTGTTTCTGACATCTTACAGTTATCATGACTACTCTATAGTTTTAACAATGACTCTATTTTCTCTTGCTTCATCTCATGCATGATTGTTAACCGGTTAAAGTTTATCATCCTATGCAAGATAGTGACAAAGTTGTAACATCCTAGCCACTATAACTTTCTAGATATCTTGGCCTGCCTTCACTGTAGGATCCATTTATATTATTTGGCATTTACAAATGCCAGTCGTTCTCTTGTGTCTGGGGTACTGACTTGCATGCAAGTGTGTTGTTCCAAGTTCCCTGTAGAATTGGTGTAAGGTATCAGTGTTTCTACTTGAGGTAACAATGTTTCAACCTAAGTTAGCATCATTTCTACTTGTGTTATGATCTTTTTTTTCTGTTCCCCTGAGTTTTTCTATCCTCCTGATCCTTCACCCCCACTGTCTCTTGTGTTACTTGCTCACCACTAGGTCAGACCCCTGATAGGTTTGGCATTTTTCTATTTTTCCCCTTGCTTCTTGGTTTAGCTTTGTTAGGACTAGTGGCATACCAGCCCATCATTATAAAGTTTGTCCCAAAACCTGAGTTTATTGTTGTCAAGAGTTTAATTTTGCAGTTTTCATTTTGACAGAAGTTTAAAATGCCAGGAATGTCATAGCATAAAGTAACAAGAGAAAGAAAAGTAGAAATAAGAAACACAACCAGATAGGAGGTCGTTAAACTCACCTATCTTTGTCCCATTTTGATCCGTATGGTTTTAATGTGTGTTTATGACTCACCTTTGACCCACCTTCTTGCATACTAAATCAACGATGTCTATGTGTGCCTTCTGGGAATCTGCCAAGGATTTCTCTGACCCCACAAAATCTCCTAAAAAACCCCAAACTGCCTGACAAACTAATCAAAATCCTCAAAATCATGTTCTTTTTTCCCTAGAGTGAAGAATATGCCTTCATTTTTACTGTTCAAACCTCAAAATCCTTCTCAAAAACCTACTCAAATTTGCTCAGACCTTCTCGAAACCCTGCTTGAAATTTCTCAAACCTGCTCGAAACCCTACTTGAATTGCTTTCAACAGTCTAAACCTCCTATTGTTTTTTTGTTTGTTCTAATATTTTTTCAGTTGTTTTTTCAAGGCAGGTTATTACAGAAGTTATTTAGTTCGAATAGTAGTTTTTTAATAATCTGTTATATTTTTGCAACCATTTTATCAATCAAAATTTGAGAATTTTGAGGGTTTGGTTGCTTGTCTCATTGTATTGTTTTTTCGAGTCTCTTGCGTCTTCTTTTGTCGTACCATATTTATTATGGGATTTTAGGATTTTTTGGGCTCTAGCCAATCTCATCCCAACAATTGATTCTTGTATTGGAGTTTTGGCAACCGACAATCATGGAAACTCTAAACAAATAGCCTCACAAATTTGTTCTGAAGGTTTTTCACAAGGTACAACTTCTAGTATCCCTGACGTTGTGTTGCATGCGCAAGATTTTTTTTTGGTGCCAGAGGTATCCCTACGTTCCATCCTAACGCCCAACCTACCTTACCTTGGTCTTACTTACTACCAAGTTAAATTTGGGAAGGGACGAGCTGGGGTGAGACTAGTCCTCTAGGGATATACCAAGTCACCCACAAGCTAGGTGCATCGGGTGATTCCAAGATTTATAGTCAAACTCAAGACCATTGGGGAGAAAACCCAAGCCCCAAGCCAACTTTGCTACCCATGTTGATAGTGCCTACGACTTGCTTGAAAATTATACTTTGATAGGTTATCTTATGGGGAGGGTTCCACCTAAAAGCATGATGTGTGATTGGGTTTCCAAAGCTTGGCCCTCTCACGGGGTCCAGCTTAATGACAATCAAAATCTCAGTAAAGAATTTTTGTTTTGTTTTTCCAATCCCTCCCGTGTTGAGGGAATTATCAAACATGGTCCTTAGTTTGTTCGATCATCCTTGCTTGTTTTTAAGCTATGGTCACGAGAATTTTATGTCTCTAATGAGAAAAAAATAAGGTCATAGTCTAGATAGAGTTTCTCTGTCTACCCTTGTCTTGTTGGTCATTCCTGCAAATTATTTCCCAAACCCTTGGCAAGGTGTCTTGCATAGAACTTGATTGCTTTTGAATCCTTATAGTAATATCATATTTTGACTAGTGGAAAATATCTCATACTTATTGATTGATGAGCTTAAGGGAATTATTAATAAATGATTTATAAGGCTCAACACTTGTTGAAGGTTTTGCAAATGGGGTTGCAAGCAAAGTGGGCTTAAAATTGGAGGAAAATCTATCATGGTTAAGCCCACTTGAGCTATATTAGTATTGGGATGGGTGATCTCTTAGGAAGTCCTAGTTCTCATCTTCGTGAGCATCACCTAGATGTAATGAGTGGTAAGTGTAACATCCATTCTCATGAGAGATGGGTTCTTGTGAATCACTATTCATGAAACATGAGTCAATGAGTTTGACTAAAATACTACACACTTAAATCCTAATAACAATATCACATGATAAGTAGGAGATATTTTCCACAACAAGTCAATTTGTGATATTTCTATCAAGATTCAACTATGTAGTTTTTTAGTCAAACTCGTTGACCCATGTTTCACGAGTAGTGGTTCACATGAACCCATCTCTCCTAAGAATGAATGGAACACTTAGCACTTAGTGAATCTAGGTGATTCTCACAGAGGTGAAACATTGGGACTTCTTGAGAGTTCACCCATCCCAATACTTCTCTAGCTTGAGTGTGCTTAACTACAAAATTTCCTCCATGGTTAAACCCACTCTTCTTGCAACCCCATTTGCAAATAAAGTACCACTCTAGGAAGTTTCCTATGAAGTACTACTCCATGGTTAAGCACACTCAAGCTGGAGTAGTACTAGGATGGGTGACCTCTCAAGAAGTCCCGACGCTTCACTTCTATGAGCATGACCTAGATGAAATGAGTGCTAAGTGTTCTATTTATTCTCTTGAGAGATGGGTTCATGTGAATTACTACTCATGAAACATGGGTTAATGAGTTTGACTAAAAAAAATACACAGCTGAATCCTGATAGAAATATCACAACAATATCACAATTTGGCTTGCTATGTAAAATATCTCCTACTTATAAATTGACGAGCTTAAGGGGCCTTGCAAATGAGGTTGCAAGCAGAGTGGATTTACCCATGGAGGAAACTTCATAGTTAAGCACACTTGAGATGGAGTAGTACTGAGATTGGTGACCTCCTAGGAAGTTGCAGTGCTTCACCTCTGTGAGCATCATCTAGATGAAATGAGTGCTAAGTGTTACATTCATTCTCATGAGAGATGGATTCATGTGAACCACTACTCATGAAACATGGGTCAATGAGTTTGACTAAAAAAACTACACAGTTGAATCCTGATAGCAATATCACAACAATATCACCATTTGACTTTCTATTGAAAATATCTCCTAATTATAAATTGATGAGCTTAAGGGGATTTATAAAGAATGGATCATAAGTCACAACACTTGCTGAAGGTTTTGCAAATGGGGTTGCAAGCATGGTGGGATTAACCTTCAAGGAAACTTTGTGGTTAAGCACGGTTGAGTTAGAGCAGTAATATGATGGGTGACCTCTCAGGAAGTCTTGGTGCTTCACCTTTGTGACCGCCACCTAGATGAAATAAATGTTAAGTGTTCCATTCATTATCATGAGAGATGGGTTCTTGTGAACAACTAATAATGAAACATGGGTCAATGAGTTTGACTCAAAAACTACAGTTGGATCCTGATTGTAATATCACAATTTGACTTGTTGTGGAAAATATCTCATACTTATCAATTGATGAGCTTAAGGGGATTTATAATGAATGGTTCATAAGGTACAACACTTTATGAAGGTTTTACAAATGGGGTTGGAAGCAAGGTGGGCTTAACCTTGGAGTAAACTTTGTGGTTAAGCATGCTTGAACTGGAGTAGTATTGGGATGAGTGACCTCCCAGGAAGTCCTGGTGGGCCACCTCTATGAGCATCACCTAGATGTAATGAGCATTAATTGTTCCATTTATTCTCATGAGAGATGGGTTATTTTAACCACTACTCATGAAACATGGGTCAATGAGTTTGATTAAAAAACTACATAGTTGAATCCTGATAACAATGCCACAATCTGTTAGATTTTTGCAATCATTTTATCAAATCAAATTTGAGAATTTTTTAGGTCAGTTTGAATTAGTTGATACTATAATGAAACATAAAATTTGCATTTTCAATGACCTCAAATTCTAGTGGGAAGTCAATTTTTATCTCACATCATGATTTTTTACTACTACTATTAACATTATATTTTGCACAAAAAAATATTCACGCAATCAAATTATATTTGAAGAAATCAATTATTTTCAAATGGACAAAGCCTTAAATGAAGTAAGAAATGCAAATATAGATGGATTCACATAATCTTATTCACAATAATAACCTAGAGGATCCATAAATAGTCATAACCTTTTAAGAATAGATTTCATTTATAAATACTACACACACCAAAGAAGCTAAAGAGTCAATGAGACCATCAAAGAGATTTTCTTGAACAATTCTAAATAGAGCGACAATCAATAAGCTTGAGTCGCGGGAAAGTACAAAGGTCAATATTGATTTTTATGAACAAGTTGGATAATATAAGATGCTTTCTTGGGAGGAAACAAACCTCATTGAACACATTTCAATTTTGATTTTCCTCCCTAGCTTACATGAAAATATAATTTATAATTAAGCTCCATTCTCAAGGGATATGAATAGAGGATATAGCTTCAAATTCAAGAATAATATGAAGAATCTACTCAAATAAAGTCATCAATCATTGGAGAAACTCATGGACCATCTTAGATTTATTTAAAATAGAAATAATGATTAAAAAGTTTATTTCACAAACATCCTTTTTCCAACCTAGCTCACAAGCTTTTTCAAATGAAAAAAGAATAGCAGGGGCTTTCATTTAGTTGTTGGTGTTGATTCTCATAATAGAAGAAAAGAAAAGTATAAAAATATCATATTCAACATGTTAAATCCCTCTAAATGTAGAAACACTTAGATTTCTACAAGAAGAGCCACTAATGTTTATTTTAAGGAAATTGAATGGAAGAGACCATTTACCAAACATATTTACCTTTTTAGAAACCTATAAGGATATCTACTATCAACATGAAGGTAGATTATGGATTCATTTTATGAAAGTAATCGTATATACTCTTCATCACACAAAAAAATTCATATATAACAACAAGTTTTACACAATAGAAGTTGATAAAAATCTACAAAATTGTTCACAAACAAAAGCATCTAAATCTCCTCTAAACTCTACAATTTCTTCTTCAACTAAAGTGGATACATTGTGATTCTGAAGAAGGGTAGAAAAATTCAAAAAATTCACAAACACTCAATACCTAAATACCACAAACAACCAATAGGGGTTTTTCCTTCACAAACCCTCATTCCTCCTAATAGCCTTTCAAACATGACTTTTTGGACATAAATTGTGGAGAAGACATGATATATAGGAAATACAACTTTTTTCAGATACCCTTTTGGTATTTATTCAAAATATCTAAAAATAAAGGTAGGTTAATTTGTATGGAATGCTTCAAAATTTGACTATCCTTATGCTAATTAGGCCTAAAAGGACTAATTTGGGACCTAGTGCTTCATGGCATCATGAAAAATAAGTCTCCAGAGATCTTCCAACCACCTATTGGTCTTGACAAGGTCCTTACACATCCAATTACATGTTTCACTTTCCAATAATGAATTTCCAAACCCCCTTTGTACAATTTGTTACTCCTTTCATGGTTTCTTGGCCTAGTACATGAAGATATAAGACAAAAAGTCATTCATAACTTTTGCAAAATAAATTCTCCGGTCGGGGGATGATGAGCATAAGAGATTTCCTCTGATTGCATGGGACAAAGTATGCCTCCCAAAAAGTTCTGGAGGTCTTGGGATAAGGAGAATAAGGCCTTTCAACAAAGCTCTCCAAGAGAAATAGATATGGCGCATCTTCCATGGCAAGGGGGAATGGAGAGACTTTTTTGAAGATAAGTATATTTCTAATGATTTTATGAGCTATTTGTTTTACTATGATGATATCCTGAAAGGATCTTTCATTTGGAATGGCTTCCTCAATGCTAAAGAGTTATCCAAGTCTAAAGCTAAATGGAAAATTGGAAATGGTCAAACCATTAACTTTTGGGATGACAATTGGCTCCAGCTCAGTCCCCTGAGGGACTGTGAGCCTTACAAAATATGGATGGATGAGTGTAACCATCAATTTGGCCACTGGGTCTACAACTATAAAGTGGGGAATGCCTAGGTGGACTTTCCCTCTATCTCTCTGGATTTATCTTCTCTTATTATGGCTCTAAATGCAGTTTCTTTGTCCCCAAATCAAGATATCATGATCTGGGAAGGATCCCCCAAAGGCACCTTCTCGGTTTCTTCTTCCTACTCTTGCCAGATGCAACATGAAGCAAAGAATATTTGGGATAAAGCCTAGTCCCCTAGCATTATTCCCAAAATTAATGTCTTCTTATGGCTTTTGCTTCAGAACCGTATCCTTATTATTGACAACCTTTTAAAGAGAGGCCTCCCGATCCCAATAGGTGTGTGCTTTGTAAGTGTCAAGCTGAATTTATGGATCACCTATTTATTCATTGCCCCTATGTCAGTTCTGTTTAGTAGTCCCTCCTCTCTATTTTTGGGTTGCAATGGTGCTTTCCCTCCTTTATCCAAGACCTTTTTCACAATGGACCTCGCCTTTCAAGCACACTGCTTTTCACAAAATCTAGACTTGGGCTCTCCCTCACCTATGTTGGGGAGTTTGGAAAGAGAGTAACAACTAAATCTTCAGGTATTGTTGTGCCACTCCCAAAAACATTTTTGAAAATATTCACCATGCTCTAATGGAAAATTTTGTTTCCTGTGGTGGTACTAACCCTTTTGCAGGAAAATACAACTATGGTGACCCTAAGAAGATCAAATACAAAAGACACAATTTTTCCTGGAGCTATCCCTCAAAAGGATGGTTTAAGGCCAACTTTGATGGTGCTTCCAAGGGTAATCTAGGAAAGGCGGGAAGTGGTAGTGTGATAAAAAATTGATATGGTAAGTGTACTGTTGCTATCATCCTCCCACTTGGAACCCAAACCAATCACTTTGCAGAAGCCAATGCATCCCTCCAAGTTACCAAATTATCCCATGATATTGGGATCAAAAACCTTTGGCTAGAAGGTGACTCTAGCAAAATTATAAATTGCCTTAACAATTTACACCCACCATCATGGACTATTGCCAATATGATTGAAGAAACTCAAAATCTCTTGAATACCTTTGAGAAGATACACATATCCCATGTGTACAGGGAAGCCAACTAGGTTTCTAACTAGTGTGCCAACTTGGCTATGAAAAGTGACACTCAGATCAGATGGCTTCATGGAGGAGACCTCTCATGTGAGGTGAAGGATTTAGTCAAATACAATAGAATCCAGGGAAAGGAGGGAATTAAAATTATTAATTATGAAAGTTAATACTGAGTTTCATAATGACTTTCCCATAAATGAAAATTATAGGATTGGAAGAAAGGGTAATGAATCCAAGTCCCATTCGCACACTTTTTGGGTGCCCATTCACAAAGTTAAAACTTACCTTTTTAGGCATACCAGAAGAACACTCTGGAATACTTTGGCGAGAAATTGTCTGTTAAGCTGTAAGCTGAATCACCATAATGTGAGACTGAGCCTTAATCTTGTAATGGGTGATGAAAGACACAGAAGGGAGCCCTCTAATGATAGTGAGAAATGGAGGAGATAGACTAAGTTCTGGAATTATCTACAACAAGGTGGAATTTCAACTTTTATTGAAAGGATTCATGGTGGGAAGCCATCGGTGACCAAAATTTTTGTGAAAAGCTGGGATGAGGGCAATGTGGTGATTGATGGGAGAAAAGTTATGGTCACTAAGGAGGTTATCTCCACTGTTACTAGCATCCTCATTGTGGGTAAGAAATTTTACAGGGATTGTAAAATTTTAGACTCTGTGATCAGTGACTTCGTGAGGAACAAGGAAGAGAAGAAAGCAGTCATCAAAGTTGGGACTTATTACTGTTAGAGTAGTCTAGTATAGCTAATAATTAAATCAGTTAATTATTAGTCTATCTACTCTTTGCTTAAGTTATACTTAGGCAAGTTTCTATTTCTTAGAGTTTCCCTTTTAGGGTTTCGGTATCCTTTATAAGGAATCACCGCTTTGTATTTCTCAAGGAGGTTGTATTCATTATTTTGTTGATAATATAGAAGTCTTATTCTGTCAACATGATTTTCCAGTCTCTGGCCTTTTGGCTGCCATAGCTGTTTCTTCTGTCTTTGTCTTTGCTTCTTCTTTGTAATAGTTATGCATGCAGGTGATCTTGGGAGGATTTGAGTTTATCAAATCTAACATGGTATCAGAGCCAGGTTGTTCGTTGTTTGAGTTTCGTTGAAGCATTCCAGTCACAGAGGGTTTCAAAGTTTTTTAGTGTTTTTTATTGTGTTTTAGGGGCAAGCTTTGGTTATGGTCACTTTGGGCTCAAACAGACATTTCCATTGAGCTTAGAGGACCCCAAAACCCCAGAAACGACATAAAATTCATCCATTTTGGACTACTGGGCTCTGAGGCAAATTTGTTTTGGCTTCTGTGCCGTACGACACATAAATTGAGGCAAAAAAATAATTAAAAAAACATTAAAAAACCTCTTTTTTAATGGTTCTTTGTGTTTATTACTCCGAGGGCTTTGTTTTTGAAAAGGC
>MU225295.1:1820181-1835782 GCA_018584345.1 Thuja plicata | reverse complement strand
CGGACTCCGTTTTTGGCAAACGAGATATCGCCGAAAAGCTGGTTCAGTGCACTATGCAGTTGCAGGGGTCTTTTTTCCAGATTATACTCCAAGTTTTCTCTCCTCTAAGTTTGGCAGTTTATGCACTCTAGTGGATTGCTTGGTTCTACAAGTCCTGGGATCTCTTCTTCTGATTTTATAGTTCACTCTTATTTTTGACTTCTGAGATTGTATGCTCTTCTAGTGCATTTTTGTTCTGTAAACACACTGAGATAAAGTTCCTTCTTCTGCATTTCTGGGATCTTGCACACTTTGTATAGTTTTAGTACTCGCACTCTGTTATAAAGTGCCATGGGGGGTTCTGATGCTTATGTCATTTTAGGTGCATCCACCTTTGTCAAGTGAGCGTACCTTCCATGACATTATCCCATGCTATGTGTCAATGACACCGCCCTTTATCCTGTGTCTGTACTTTTGTTGCACTGTTGGTGTTCCTGGTTCTTCTTCTGCAGATGTTTTTGGCATGCATTTCAGTGTTCCTGTCACCTCTCCCAGTTCAGCATTATGGGGGGGTTCACCTGTTGGTTCTATTGCTTCCTGGTTCGATTGATTATCTCTTCAGACTTTGTCTTCTCTACCTGGTCATGCACTTCAGTGGGGGTTCCAGCAGTCTTTTTTGATAGAGTTTACAGTTCCATGCTTCGGAGATGCTTCTTGCTCATTCTTGTTCCTCTCTCTAGGACTTTCCCTAGATTGAAGGCTTAGTTTTCTTCATCTAGTTTGCTTTCTTGTTTTGGATACCTGATCAGGCCTTGTTTCTGGGACCCATCTTTCCTGCTTTCTGCAGTAGTTTAGCTGTTTTGCTTCTCCCTAAGTTAATTATTAGTCTATCTACTCTTTGATTAAGTTAGACTTAGGCAAGTTTCTATTTCTTAGAGTTTCCCTTTTAGGGTTTCGATATCCTTTATAAGGAATCACCGCTTTGTATTTCTCAAGGAGGTTGTATTCATTATTTTGTTGATAATATAGAAGTCTTATTCTGTCAACATGATTTTCCAGTCTCTGGCCTTTTGGCCGCCATAGCTGTTTCTTCTGTCTTTGTCTTTGCTTCTTCTTTGTAACAGTTATGCATGCAGGTGATCTTGGGAGGATTTGAGTTTATCAAATCTAACAATTACCTACCAGAAGGGATCAAAATACTATGGAGGTTCATCTTGAAGGTTATCATCTCTTATGTCATGCTGGATACCAGGTTTGATAGGATTAGAACCTATCAATTCATCGTAATGAACCACTTTACACATGGTATGCAGGTTTCTATCTCGTTCTACTTATATGCTTCTATCAATGAAAGTATTAATGGTTATAGGGATAAGGTTATTGCAAATCCTGCTCTACATGAGGGGATTTTACTTCTCATTTACGAGTACTTTAAAGCCCAAATTATGGGGAAGGAGGTCGCTGATGAAGAGGACAGAATGGATGCATCTGGCTCTTATTATGTCCCCTAAGAGACTGAAGACAGTGAGGGTTTGCACTCTAAGGTTCAGGAAGATTGTGACATTAAGAAGAAGAATTTGGGCTCCTCCTCAAATAAGAGAACTGTCAGTATTCATACTATCAAAAAAGATAAAATGATGACCCGTTCCAAGAAACATACTACTACAGTGATCTTTTTTGAGGAGAAGTATAACGATAATGAGGAAGGGATGAAAACTAATGATGAGGAAGAGATATCTAGTGGAAAAGGAAAAAAGAAAAGGGAGACCGCTATTGTGAAGTACCAAAATAAAAAGAGAAAGAACATGGAAGAAAGTACAAGATGGAGGACTCCCGATGAACAAACTCACAGAAATACCCCTGGCCCTTATGACAAGGTGAAGGATAAACTCTAGGATGAGCATGATGACACTAACTAGGAAAACCCTTCTCCCTAGTTCTCCGTCCCCATATCTCGGTGAAAGAGAAGGGGCAGGACAATGATTATTGTTGCTATGTGTCTACCCAGGGGAGGAAGACAGTTTGGCACAAATTTGATGTTAAGACTGCCAAAATGGTGATAACTAGGGAAGTCATTAATCCCAAATTTATCGAAGGTGAGGATGGCAGGATAAAGTTGGAGGAGCTGATTGACCCGGTAATGGTGGTTCTGAGTCATAATTTGAGGGAAATGGAGCTCAAACTTTTCAAAAATTCTAGGAATAGCATGTTGGACAACTACAAGTCTATCAAGTGGTTATTCCATGAAGTGGGGGAGCTCAAGAACAGAGAAAAAGGGACATACACCATCAATGGTAAAAGCACTACTGAAGATCATAAGAGTCTAAATACCAGGGTCAGTAAGATGGAGAAAAAAATGTTGAGGTTTGAGGTGACTCTTAAAATCATTGTAGAGTAGATCTTCAACATCCTGAAAGCCTCCAATGATCATATCAAGATTCTCATTGAAAAAATGAAATAAAAACCTGAGGGAACAGATGTGGCCAAAACTAGAGTGGAAAAAGAGCAAAAGCCTGAAGAGGGACCTAGAAAGAGGACTAGGGATAGTTCTAAGAAGAAGAAGAAAGAGAATGAAACTCTGACTGATCTCTAGAAGATAAAGGAATTTTCTGCAAATATGGAGATCCTTGAGTCCAAAGTGGCTAGCCTTCTCGGGAACATCTCCTGATTATTTTCCTTGGCTCTTTTGGCTGTCCCAATGTGTTATTTTCTTTTCAGTAGTTTAGTTTGTTTTTAGATGTGGCCATGGTAGTGGCCTATTTCATTTTTTAGGTTATGTTGTTTTTTTGTCTCGGCATACTTTCCGATCTTAAGCTTTGTATTGGGTTTTAGGCACCCTGTAAAACCTGTTTTACTTAATAAAAAACTTTTGCAAAATAAGTAACTAAATAAATCTATTTGGTAAGACTGTAAATAAACCTAAGACAAAAATTTCCTCCAATTTGCATCAAGATCCAATGGTGAACAAGTGAGTTATGTTGTTTTTCCCAAAATTGGTAACCATGAGTAGAGTTTTAAGAAGCTGGCACTAAAATTGCCATAACTTTATCCAAACTTAATGAAATTTAATCAAACCAAAAATAAATGAAAGGTAACACATTTATATTTCCAACCATAGCATGTTCAATTCATACAAATTCCTTACAAATCTGTATGAAACAATAAAATAGAAAAGAAGCATTTAGAAAATGAAGGAAAATATAATTTTATTGCTTGAACCAATCTTTACAAAAGATCAAGCCCCCTTTTGTTTTTGATGCATTCAAGCTCGGAGGATCCAAGAATGGACTGTCCAAAATTGCAGCCAAACAACACTCATAGTGTAAATAACAACAACACAACAAGATATATCAATATCAACTTATATGTCAGGCTGTAAGGCCTTCCTGGTTAGAGCCAAAACATAAACAATTTCAACAAGATCTCGCAGGATCCAACTTCACCAATCTACCCTACAGCTAAGTGGAAGAAACTAGATCTGAACTTGTGCTCACAAGTCACCAAGCAATCTTACAATTTTTTGTCTACCCACTTACAACTATCTTCAACACTTTACAAATTTTCTGCTTATCAGCTTACTTCTCTCCTAAAACATCAATCTATACTCTCTTTTATACACACAACCGCAAGTTAGCTTGTAAACAATTAAACTTCATTAATTTTGTCAGTACTCGGTTGTCATTACTTCCTCTATCATCAATCACCTTACAAAATTTACCACTAGACTTGTACACAGTCCTGAACAAGTTCTTCCTCTGATAAGGATCAACTTTCTTTGAGGGCAACAAAGTTCTCCTAAGTAAAAGAGTCACACCTTCCACTTCAAGTTCATTCTCTGTAACTTCATTTACCACAACATTTTTGTGACTACTGACCTTCCTATCTACATGGGTACATTCAAATGACTGATGTCCTTCTTCACCATAGTTGTAACAAGTACCTCTGAATACACCTCTACTTGTCTTTCTCCTCAGTTCAATAGGTTTTGGTCCATCCTCAACTCTCAGTTTATCCTTCACCGTCTATTCTTGCTTCTCTTTCCTTCGGGAATTACCATGATGTCTTATTTTCAACCATCTTCTACCTTGAATGCATATTGATAAGCATCTTCTACTGAGTCAATATTCAACATACCAATCTCATCCTAGATATTGAATCTCAGACCATTGACATACCTCGCCACCTTTTCTTTAGAAAGTTATCTATGCCCAGACTGAATAGTTAACTTGTAGAACTCCTTGGTATAATATTCCACAGTCATCTCCTTCTATTTTAGATTCTAAAATTTCTTAAATAACTCAAGTTCATAGTCGACGGGAATGAACTTAGCCTTTAGCTTTATCACCGTTAACCTCCACCGATTGATCTTCATCTAACCTTCTTCTTCTAGGTCCCTCTACAACTCTTTCCACCATAAAGTAGCATGTCCTTTCAACTTAGTCTGTGGAAACCTCACTCTAAGAGGATTTCAATGTCTTCCAGTTCAAATTAGTCTTCTAACTCACCAATAAAATCAATCAGATCCTTGGGTCTCAATGTACCTAAAAAATTGGACACTTCATTCTGTAGATTATACTCAACTGAGCTCCAGATCTATGGAACCGATCATATCTCTCTCCTCCAGATCTCTCCATCTGATCGACTCTGTCATCTCCACTAGATCTAGCAGCTTCAAAGTCTTCAACAACTTCTTCATAACCATCATCTATTCTCGGACCTCTATGTAATCCAACATTTCTAAAACCTTCTATGATTTCAATCTTCATTGCTGCCATTTCAGATCTAAATCTTTCTATTATCCTCACTTCCATCTCCTTGAAAAGATCTGCAATCTCCATAGGGTCCAATCTTCTCAAAGGCATCTCTCTAGATATTTGAAAACCTTAAGCTACACAAGAAACAAACCAGCTGCTCTGATATCGCCTGATGTAGTCAAGCTCGGAGGATCCAAGAATTGACTGTCCAAACTTGCAGCCAAAAAAAACTCACATCGAAAACAACAAAAAAACAAGAAGATATATCAATATCAACTTATATTATCTCATAATCTTATTACATGCAACATGTCAGGTTGTAAGGCCTTCTCGGTTAGGGCCAAAACATAAACAATTTCAACAAGATCTTGTAGGATCCAACTTCACCAGTCTAACCTATAGCTAAGTGGAAGAAACCAAATCTGAACTTGTGCTCACAAGCCACCAAGCAATCTTACAAGTTTCTATAACACTTTACAAATTTTCCACTTGTCAGCTTACTTCTCCCCTAAAACATCAATCTGGACTCTCTTTAATACACACGACACAAGTCAGCTTGTAAACAATTATTAAATGACCCAGTCAACCATTACAATCCATGATGAATAAACATTAAATGCACCAGTCAGCTATAAATAACCACAAAATACATAGAATAAAACACCAACTTAGATTTAGGTCCACACAAGATCCAATGCATCAAATCCACATGCTTGGGAACTCAACACGATCCCAATGACCCCCCAAATCACAAATGCAATTTTCAATGCCTACTCAATCCACAAAATCTAGTCGGTGAACTGAACAACCGAGACCCCAAGTCGATAGCAAGCACTCATTGAGCCTATTCGGTAAAGCACCGATGCCAATAGTCACCGATCTAGACATTACCGAGCAGAATACCATCGAGTAATATGCTACCGAGTAACACACCACCAAGTTGAACACACCAAAAAGATACCACCAAGCAGTGTAACTTGAAGTAGAATACCAACAAATACTGAATACCGAGTCCAGTCACTGAGTCCATTGGTGAAGCAACACATCTTCCAACTGATAACTACCACCAAAGTGATCGAGCACCTCAGGTCTTCAACCGAGTTTACTACTAAAACCAAAAACCAAACCAAAACATATTTTTGGTGATACAGGATTTCAAACTACCTCAGGATGCTCCTGCATCAATTTTTGACCATACAAGGCCTTTTTAAACCTTTTTCAATAGATCCTCAATAGTCACAACTACCTTTTAAATTACAATCATTCAACTTTCTACTTTATGCAACATTGACCCTTCATATTCCACATTGTGTAATTTGACAACATTTGCAACATTGACATTTTTTTGCAACTAGCTACTTCCACTCACCTAATGACCTAGACTCCAAAACCCATGAAATGGTCTTCTTAGACCTTATTACATGGAAAAAAACACTAAAACAAAATAAAACATCAACTTTGACCACCTTGAAGACTCCATTTCCTAGTGGGTGCTTCTACACCATACTCCTAGTGAAGAAAAGATTCAAGTTCCACTTGAATGGAGGTTAGAAACTAAAAACCATGTTTTAAATATATTGCTTGAGTTATTTCATTCTTGGTACATTTTATTGTTTGGAACAATTCCATGTTTGCTTCATCTTTACTTTAGGTTTCTTAACACTTTGCAAAGGTAGTTTAACCTGTCAGAATAAGTTTATTCCCCATCTAACCTGCTACCTTGTAACTAATCCAATTTTCCATTGTGGATGTCATGTATTCAAATAGTACCTTTCTCTTCTTCAATGACTTATTTCATTTTCACCTTAGGTTTCTCACCTCTCAAGCTTGCAATCTCAACAAGAGCATTTAGGCTTCTCTTTTTATCTCTAACCATTAGGACTTGATACATAGGTTCTTGATCAGTTTTATTGCTCTCTATTGTAAGAAATAAATCATATCTAACCTTCAATGCCCCCTTTTGAAATGCCTACAATGAATGAGCATATTCTTCACCCATAAAATCAAAAAATGCACCCATTACTTCTATTGTTTTATTAACATCTTCTTCACCATAGTGTGTTATATTTGTATATCATCTTCATACATTGTATGCACTTCTCCTTTTTATTTATAGCCTTATTCATCTTCACTTTCATCTATTTCACATGTAAACACACACTCACAAATATTGTTAGAAACAAAATTTTGAGTCGCAATGGACTCATTGTCAACATCTTGTTCATATTTCATGGATGGATTTGGCTCTTCCATCATCAAAAAATACTCTCCAAGGTCTATTTTTTTGTCACTGCTTGTCTTCTTCTCCTCTGAGTGATCTTCTTGATGGTCTAGTTTACCTTATTTCTTATTGGCCAATGCCAACCATTTTCTTGGTTTTCTCTATCAAGAAGCTATTGCATCTCAAGATTCATTATTTCTTCAATTTTTTTCCAAGGCTTTCTTTATCTCTATTATCTCTTGCTGAACATTTATTTGTTTTTCCTTCTGAATTTTATTCTTGATCCCCCCTTCCTCTCTTTTTCTCTCTTATTTCTTACATGGTAACTCCTTACATTGCAAGTCTCCATGGACTCTTCTCTTACACATATCTATTCTCCCTTTGCAAGAAATCCTCTTTCACCTTGCTTCTTCTTGTCTTTGTGATACTTCACCTTAGGCCTCCTTCTTTTCCCTTGGCCTAGTCTTTTGGTATCCAAACTCTTCCCTTCAACCTATTAAAAACAAAGACAACACAAAAAATCCAAACCTTCTTTGCCCAAATATTTGGGCTTTGGTACTAATATGATGCAGAGAAGGGATAAATAACTTCAAAATATTCACAAATAATCAATAGTTCAATCTCACAAACAACCAATAGGGGGTTTTCCTTCACAAACCCTCATTCTTGCTAGTAGCCTTTCAAACATGACTTTTTGGACATAACTTGTGGAGAAGACCTAATCTATAGTAAATGAATTTTTTTTAAGATACCCATTTGGGCTTATTTAACATATCTCAAAATCAAGGTAGGTTAATTTGTATGGAATGCTTCAAAAAATGATTGTCCTTCTTCCAATTAGGCCTAAAAGGGCTAATTTGGGACCTAGTGCTTTAGGGCATCACCACAAATAGGTCTCTAGAGATCTTCCAACCAAATCCTAGCCTTGAAAGGTATTTAAACATCCAATGAAATGTTTCACTTTTCGATAATGCATTTCCAAACTCCCTTTGTACAATTTGCTACTCCTTTCATGGTTTCTTGGCCTAGTACATGAAGAAATAAGATAAACAATCCCTCATATTTATTAAAAAAAAAAGTAAGATTTTATATAAACCTAAGACAAAAATTTCTTCCAATTTGCATCAAGATCCAACAATGGATAAGTCAGTTATGTCATTTTTCCCAAAACTGGTACCCCTAAGTAGAGTTCCAGGAAGCCTACACTAAAATTGCCATAATTTTCTCCAAAATTAATGAAATTCAACCAAAAAAAAACAAATTAAAGTTAACTCATTTATCTTTCCAACCATACCATCTGTACATCATACAAATGTTGTACAGATCCGTACCAAACAAGAAAACAACAAATAAGCATTTAGAAAATGTTGGAAAATGGAATTTTATTGCTTTCAATCTTTACAAAACATCAACCCCACCCCACCCTTTATTTTTGACCATACAAGGCCTTTTAAAAAAAAAAATCAATAGATCTGTAACAGTCACTAATTACCTTTCAAATTACAACCATTCAATTTCCCACTTTATGCAACATTGACCCTTCATATTCCAACATTGACATTTTTTGCAACTAGACACTTCCACTTGCCTAATGACCTAACTTAGAATCCAACACCCATGAAAGAGTCTTCATAGACCTTATTATATGAAAAAAAAATACTAAAATAAAACAAAACATCAACTTTGACCACCTTCAAGACTCCATTGCCTAGTGGGTGCTCCTGCACCACATTGTCTCCTATTAATGACACTCCTTTACCTTAGGACACACTCTTAGGTGATTGTTGGGGTATTTTATATTTTACACCTTCCTTTATTAGACAGTATAAAGTCTTTCCATCACAACCTAAGACTCAAAAGGGAGCTTCGATGACATCTACAAAGTCTCAGCTTCTTCTAAATAGTCTAAGATTAATTTCATAATTTCTTTTGCTTTAACAAATTCTTGTGATTATTCTTCCTTGTATGACACTGAGACTCCTAAGGATCCACTATATCTATCAAAAATGGAATTCCTTTATGGTCATGGTTTCAATATCTTATCTAAGAATGGATATAGATGCAATGGTCATGGTATTAATGAACACAGAATTAAAGTTCCCATGAAACCCAACTTGCACAAAGTATTATTTGGTCTTGGTTAAAATATTTCAAAACCCACCAAATATTTCCACAAACCATCTCTTAATGTGAATGTACATCTTTTTATCATTCTCTTACTTTGATAAATCATGAATTAATTAACGTCAATTTTTCTTTCAACACACCTTCATTTCACATCTTTTCAATGAATTATTATTTAACTAAATTCATGGGATCTCATGAGAACCTTCCTAGATACCACCATAATTATGGATTTCTGTATTGTCTAAATGTCAAATCTTACTTTGGAAAAAAAACTAAATGATCAAATGAGACCTTGGAATTTACTCAAGGATTCTCTCATTCATTGGATATTTCTGATTTCTTAATGGACCTGAATAATCTTTAAAATATGACTAAAATGAGAACAAATTCATATGTTGGTTAACAACATGATCATTCTTCTCTTTTACAAGAATATCCTATAAAAAAAATTCTAAACTTATTGGGACATGCCTAATATTTATCATGCAAACCATGATGTTGTGTTGCATCCTAATGTCAATTTTGTCAAACAAAAGATTCAAAAAATTAACCATAAGATATATTTGATGGTTATAGTTGAGATTGAGAAGCTCCTAAAAGTTATCTTTATCCGTCGCATTGACTATTCTCCTTGGATGTCGAATATCAATTTTGTTTCTAAACTAAATAGCCATATTCAAATGTGTATTGATTTTTGTGATCTTAATAAGGCTTCTTTAAAGATAAACTTCCCCTTCTTCACAGTAGGAAGTGGAATGGGGTTTACTATATTTAACTGGGAATCAAACTCATTCACATAAACACACATTAAAGAATAACTCAATTGTCCCAACTTAAACCTCTTGGGAGGTTGGGGGTAATGGTTGAATTAATTTATTAATATTTTTGTGTGATTTGATATGATAAGATAAGGTAGAATGAGAACTAGGTGTAAAAATGTAAATTTGACAATAATCAACATAAACAATAAGATATAGCCTATATGCCAACTCTGAGAATAGATCTGGAAATAACTCATAAAGTAACCTATCACCAAAATATGGACCTAAAAATGGGGGACTATTGATCTAGTCATGAAGATGTATGTTGTGGATATAGAAAATGGATTCTAGATTAGGATGTCGTACTAATCATCTCCCTAAAATTTCATCCAAAAAGTGTCAGACTATGTGGATAATCCATAGTGTCTAGAGTTTTCTACTCCTTCAAAGTCTGAATCTCTTTGTCTTAGTCAACACTTTATAAATCTACAATCCTTTCCTGTCTAAATCAAAAACCTACACACAAGAAGAGAGAAAATGGTGTTGGGTTGTATAGGGGAACACTGTAGTCAAACCTCAGGTAAGAATTAACCTCCCCTCCAACAATGATGATTAGACAAAGAGAGCTTACCCTTGCAAGATAGAGGCTAAATCTAAAATAAAATGTTGAATTGGAAATATTATACCTCAAGCTTGATAATGTCAATGAATGAAATGCTCTTTAAATAGGAACCTCAAGTGTTGATTGCATAAATATTATTATAAATTTTTGTTCTTTAATGCTCAAATGTGAAGAACTTTTTTAATAAAGTTTTCTCTAGGAAGTGATCGGTTAGAGTGATGTGACATGAAATGAATTATAAATGGTGATCTTATATATTTTTCCCAAGGTATTTCATAAATTAGGCCAACTCCAAGGGTCATATTCAAATATCAAGATCAAATTACAACTAGCTAGAATTGACACACTAATATATTTAAGTTTGGGCCCAATTTGGGGACACTAGGGTGCTTAATGCCATAGTCCACTAGGACTAGGGTGCCTATTTCCATACTAGTGCCATAGTCCACTAGGAATAGGGATCCTAGTGCCATAGTCCACCTAAAAAGGGCTAAGATATCAGTAGATGTGGTATACATAGCTCAGAGCACATGATTTGATCATCTCATAAATATATGACTATAATTTGGAAATGAAGAGGCCAAAAATAAGATTGGAAAGAGCTATGATGAGACACACCAAGGAAAGGGCCCAACAAGGAATTTTAAATTTTAAGGGGTTGCAATTAAAAACATTAAAATTATCCCTCACTCAAGCAAAAGTAGAAACTTGCACTCATACTCATGGTAAACTAAGAAAGAGGGGATACCAAGAGATAATATGTTACTAAGTTTGGAAGTACAAGGTACCAAGCTTAGGATCTTAACTCACACAATTACATCTAAAAACACAAAGGTAAAACAAGGCATAGCCAAACAAAAAGGGAAAAAGGTAAACAAAGGCAAAATAAAGACACACATAAAGGGGGTTAGTATTGAAAAAAAAGGCTCGAAGCTAACTAGTTGAGGCTGAAAATAACGAAAATATCTCAACCACTAATATCTCTTTTATAATGTTATTGCAAGAGCACAAGTGTTCCTATGGAAAGAGAAAGAGCATACACTAGGTAATAAGACAAGCATGGATTCCATTAGAGAACAAGGTACGTTATGTTGTTTGATACATGTGAAAGGGAGTTGAATAGTTCTAGCAAGGTGCGTTATGATAATTAACTCTATATAATACAAAGTAAAACCTCTTATTTTCTAAATAAAATGAAAACATGACTACAAAATAGGTGATGCAGGATGCACCAACACAAAGCTTACCAAAATAACCCTTTATTTTCTAATAAATCCAAAAAATTGACTACAAAATGGGTGTTGGAACTTGCATCAAGATAAATATTACCAATCAAACCCTCTATTCACTAGGCAATCTAAAAAACACAAATGCAAGATGGGTGTTACAGTGACACCAAGCGAAAATATTAATTATGAGATTGCAAAATGGGTGTTGTAGTGACACCAAGCATAAACAAAAAAGAGGCCTTATATGCCCCCTGTTAGCACTTGCAAATTTTTTGCTAAATTTCCATGGCCTGGTAATTGTTTTCTATCTCTAGTCTGAAACCATAAAACTCTGTGAAAAATATGCAAGAAATAATGAAAATCCTGCTTGTATCTTGCTAAGTTTGAAGCCCCAATTTCAAATTTTCTAGCCGTTGTGATAAAAAAAACCCTAACCCTTTTGTGGCAATTTCTATTTCTTCATTACTTTTCAAGCCACTTAAGTCAAGAAAATCCCATGTGCACTTTAATATCCTTGCCTAGTCACGTAATCTCCCATCCGAGGCTAAATATTCCTTTTCTTCTAGCGACTTTGCCCAGGCTTTAGTCTCTTAATCTCTGAATGAAATCGTGTATTCTCTTTTCTTTCCAAGATTTCACATAGGCGGTCAATCTTGATTTAATCCTGTGGCTCACGTTTAATCTCAGAATAAACTCAGGGTTAGGGAATTCATCTGGCAACTTAGAAATAATGAGAAATTTGTTGATCAGAGTTTAATGCAGGTTAAAGACTGGTTAAGGGTCAAGAACGAAGACAAATTAAAGTGCATACATTTTCAATTTGATCCAACGATTGGCTTAATGACTTAATGAAAAGATGATCAAGATCTAATGATTAATCCATTAAGCTGTTGCGACATCTATCCTCCATGTGACGTGATTGGTCCTAGGTAAAGAAAAGTGGTAAAGGTGCAAGAAGTTTGATATGATCTAACAGTCGACTTATATGCTTAAAGGGAAAGTGCTCAAGATCTAACCATCAAGCCATTAATCCTATCTAACATGTGTCCATGGTGGGTCTGGTGCAACACCAAGGTAATGAAGTTAAATTTCAGACAAATTACAAAAGATCCTACAGTCGACGTAATGACCTAATAAGAAAGATGAAGGTTTTTAGTGATTAAGGCATTAAGCCGTGGTGACATGTGGCATTTTGTGATGTCATGATCGCGGGGTTAGAAAAGGAAAAGATAAAGGGAAGATAAGTTAGAAAATATCATGCGATAAGTGTAAAGGCTTAAGGTGAAGTTGCTCGACATCTAATGTTTAAGCCATCAAGCATGCACGACGCGTGACAGATCATATATGAAAGCCCGGGTAACTTAAAAAGAAATCAAGGACTCTATTTTAAAGTCTGAAAAAGTTCAAATCTAGATCATAGATGGAGATTTCCATGCCAGGACTAGCCGTTTCAACTGCTTTTCAAATATTTAAATAATTCCTGTAAGGTTTTCAAAGCGGTGGTCTGTGTCATTTTGCTACAGAGCAGTAAATAAGTAAAATCTAATCTTCTGGGGTGCTTTTTTATAGACGTTGGATGCAATATGGAAGAAAGATAGGTGTTCCTGGGCACATTTATTACATAAATGATCTTGTTAGGGTTTATGTTAACTTGTAAAATAATATTTAACCCTTGGGCTTATCCTGTTCCATTCTTCAGCATAAGTGAGGAGTGGTCTCAGAGCATTAATTGATAGATTTTGATCTTTGTGGTTTTCCTTGTATACCTATTGGATGCTGAGAGCATGAATGTTGGGTGGATTTGAATGCACTTGAACAAAGAATGTTACTTTAGGGCCTTGGATAGTTTATTAATCAAATTTTATTCCTATATGTACTCTTTCCCATTAATGACTGGTCTTTTATAAAGAATTGTAGAGGCCGAGATCAGATTTTATTATTGAGAAGTTGAACTTTTTGATATTTTGTAGATCTGAAGAACCAAGAATTTTCCTGAGATATTTAATGTAGACAAGACATTCCATTATTTTTCCTTTTGTGGAGTATGTTCTCCAAGGATGGATGGCGGCTAGATCTGATTCTTTTTAACATAATGTTTCAAATGAATGTTTTAAGTTGTGTAAAAGAGCTGTTAGGTTATTGTAATGAATTTAATATTCTTTGTCATATAATGTTTTAAATTGTTTTAATCCCTAACCCTAAATGATCCTAAGCTTGTTGCAGTCCTTGGCTTATAAAAGGACTTCCAAGATCATTTAGTAAAAGGGAGAAAATTCTTGGGAAGTAACAAAGGCATTAAGCTATTTTAATGTTTTCTAGTTGAGTATAGCAGATGTATAACTCGAGAGTATTATCATAAGAATAAGAAATTTGCAGACCTTTTGCATTTTATTGAAGTGGCATATGTTTTGAAGCATTTTGGAATTGAAGCTGGACTCTTTGTACTTAATACAATATCTCAAATTTAAGTCTCTCCTTAGTGCTTGCCTTTTGAGTCTTGAATCTTTTGGTTCACTGCATAGATTTTTTTATGTATATGTTTTAGTCCATAGTTTTGATCAAGGATCAAATTAAAAGCTGCTTTGGATAAAACATAGATTCTTTGGATATATCTACAGAAGGATCTCTTAAGAAGTGTTTAGCCTAATTTATTTGTATTTATGATTTTGAGTCCTTGACAATAGTTAGTTTCTCTATCCTACATTTGAACTAGAATCATTGCCCAATGGATAAAGCATTGGTCAGAAATCAATATTTTCTATTTTGATACATATCTGAATACACTTGGCTATATTATGCCCTATATGAAAAATCAAAACCATTCTAGTCCCTTAAAGTTTTGTGGTTGTTGGTTGTAGTAATGCATGGTAGAGAATAGTCACTGAATGAGTGGTTATCATCTCATACTTTCTTGCCATTTATCTGTTGTAATCATCTAGAGTTGTAGTAAGTTGTGAAAGTTAAATGTTTGTCTGGATTAGGTGCATCTTGCCTTGGTTTTGCAGAGCCAAAAGAGTAGAGGATAGTCTTGTCCTACAGTTGGTCTAGTTACCTTGCAGAGCTCTCATACTTGGAATTAACCATTCCTAATATTAGTGTCAAGGTATATTGGTTGCTTCTATAGAATAACAGTTTTAAACACCAGCAAAATGGACTCTGCTGGGGATTTGACCTTTGCAAGAATAGAGTTAATCTTGTCCAGTCCTTATTTGTGCATTAAAGTATTCATATTTTCCAAAGTGTTGTATGTTCCCAACTTGTTTTGGGTGGTGACTCGAAGAAATCTCTACAATTAGTGTCGAGAAATACTTAATATTTATATACATTTTTCCAATATGAATACCAAATCTAGAGTAAAAGAGCATCCTGAAGTTGAGTTGGAAGGTGGAATTCCAACTACTTCTAGGACTAGAAAGTCTTGGAGAGAAAAAGAGAACAAAGATAATATAGATAATCCATCTCCAAGAAGATAAGAGGAGAATACTAGGAGAGAAGATTCAACCCAATCTAGTCATGAAGGAAACACATCAGAATATGAAGAGGCTCCAGACTTGTGATTGGATGTATATAGAGAAAATATATCTCCTAGTAAAAGAGAGGAGCACTATGACACCACCATATCAGATTCTGAAGTTCCCTCTGGTGAACTTGCTGAAGAAGAAAGAATTTTAAAGAGGCAGTTGACCATTCTTGAGCAAAAGAAAAAAGATAAAGCAAATAAGAAAAAACAAGATCAGAAGAGTGTTGATAGATTAAGAAGATGATCATTGAGACATCAAGCTGTAACACCCCAAAATTGGCATCTTGCAACCCTAACCAATTTTGTTGCATTTGTCATTCTTCTGAATCATCAAAGTCCTATTGTACTAGGCAATTTTGAGTTTTCACTGACTCTACTCGACCTGAGT
>MU225295.1:1794068-1815294 GCA_018584345.1 Thuja plicata | reverse complement strand
GAAGAAAACAATTTATTGAATTCTTTTCAATAAAGCTTTCTATTTTTAATTGGCTTTTCTAGTTGTTTTATTTCAAAACAGGAAAGTTTCTATTATGATCTTCTCAGGGTTTATAAAAGAACCCTCTTTCTTCATTCAAACCCCCTGAAATTATTACAGAAAATTGCATTGTTAGAATACTGAATTGTTGTCTCATTTTGCTAATATCATATAGAGTAATTTCATATTGCAAATAGATAGTTTTCAATTTCTAGACTAAAATGCATTGAAATCATGTCTTAGTTTAGTATCTCATGTTTCAATTTTTAGCATAATCTTTGCATTTGCATAGCATTTATCATGTCAAATCCTTCGTTCTTAGATGGTCCATAGTTGTGAGGCCCTCGTCTTGAGAGAAAATTTCAAAACTCCATCTAGATAGAAGGCAACAGGTCGAATCACGCAGGCAGGGAGGATGAATAACTCATATTCAGTCTTGTTTGTTCTTGGTGAAGAAGGACTATGTTGAAGTGTGTGGTTGATTGAGAAGGCCAAAATTAACTCATACACAAGCAACAAAAAATGTTGAAATATCTAAAAGAGATCAAGAGAAACCTGTCACTCACCAAACTATTGGTTCTCAAGGTTCTAAAGATAAAGGAAAGAAGAAGGTGATAGGAAGTGAAACAGATGAACCCAAAAGTCACAAAGTTCTAATAGATCAAATGTCTGAATTGGACATTGACCTTGAGAAATCCAAAAGGGAGAAGGTGATGTAATCACCTAAGGTCTAGTTTATACCTACAGTCATCTTGACTGTGCTCTAAGGTCTCTTGCACAGACCTTATAGGGTATTGCTTCACCCTAGCTTGAGGAAGTCACTAAGATCTTCACCTCAAGTTCCCTAGAGCAGGCTTACACCATAAAGCTACTATTTCATGCTATAGAACCCATTAGGATAGGTTCATCTCCCAAGATAAACTGATGGGTTCAACCTGAAGAACACAATAACACGCACTGCACACAGGATCCATTAAATATGTTCTTTCTTATTCACAAGAACTAAGCTATTACAGGAGGATACGATCTGTGTCTATCTTCTTCTCTAATCTATCTATATTCCTCTATCCCACTATCTTATTACAAAAGCTTTTCAGCTATATATACATCCATCAAAATATCTCCCAAAATATCTGATACTTGTGGACAACTTCAACCACCCTACAAAGGCGGCCAAATTGAGAAATAAATGACCCTTCTAGAATAGGAATAGGTGCCCCTGATCCTTTCAAAAAAAACAACACGTAAAGAGTCATTGCAAATGACCTAGCTGGTCACAAATGTCACATCCGCATTTCCTGGGTCATCAACCGACACTACTGAGCGCCAGTGTTGACTTTTTAGAACAACAGAAATAGCATCAGTTTCCAACCTTGATAACAAACATAGTCACCAATGGTTATCACCAACAAGAATCATCGATGAACACTGCCAAAAAGCATCACCGACGAACAAAAATGAGCAAGCATTGCCAACAAAAAAAAATCGACGGGCAGAAACTGACGGACATCGCGACAAAAAATGTAACTTAACTTAGGTGCTCCTGCACCATACTCGCCAAACAAAAAGAAATCAACTTCCAGGTGATTGGAGTAAGTCAGGATTGATGCCTAACTTCTAAAAATTGGTTTCCTGTACCCATGTAGCCTCTGAATCAGCTTGGCCTTTCCATTTGACCAGATGTTCCATATAGGTTTGTCGTCTAGTCTGCTTGGAAACTCTTGAATTCAAAATCATGTCTACCTTCAATTGGGGTATAACAGGAAGTTTAAGTGCTTTGAGATCCTCCGTATCTCATGCGAGATCAGAATCTCCTTTGGGAATTGGACCTTTATAGGATACCAAATCTGCCACATTGAAAATAGGAGATAATCCTAGGTTTGTAGGAAGATCAACTTTATAAGCATTAGACCCATATTTTTCCAATATTGCACAAGGGCCTATCTTCCTCATCTGAAGTTTACTTGGAAATCCTTTCTGCAACCTTGCCTTGTTGAGGTACACCATGACCAAATCTCCAACCTAAAATTGAACATCTCTTTTCCTTGCATCTACCTTTTTCTTGATATGAGTAGTACTCTCTATCAATGCTACTTTAACTGAGTCATGGACCTCCTTCATGGATTGAGAAAAATCTTCAGCAAACCCACTCCTCTCTGTATGTCTACCAAGATCCCTTAATTCACATATACCCCTGGGATGAATCCCATACACAATTTCAAAAGGGTTCTTTCCAGTGGACCTATTTACTGTATCATTGTAGGCAAATTCTGCTTGAGCAAGTAATTGATCCCATGATTGTCCATACTCCTTAGTAAGGCATCTCAAAAGATTACCTAAGCTCCAGTTCACCACTTCAGTCTGACCATCGGTTTGTGGATGGTAGGATGAGCTAAAAGAAAGATTTGTACCAAGCTTCTACCACAAAGTCTTCCAAAAATGACTCATAAACTTGGAGTCTCTATCCAACACAATAATCAAAGGTAATCCATGTATCCAGACTAATTCTCTAAAGAATATATTGGCTATGTAAAAAGCATTATGTGTGGTTTTTCATGGTACAAAATGAGCCATCTTGCTGAACCTGTCAACAATTACAAAGATGCTGTCCATTCCTTGCTTGGTCTTTGGTAACCCAACAACAAAATCCATACTAAGGCATTCCCATGGTCTATTTGGGATAGGAAGGGGCTGATACAATCTTGCATTGGTCTAGTTGATACCTACAGTCAGCTTGACTGTGCTCTAAGGTCTCTTGAACAGACCTTATAGGGTATTGCTTCACCCTAGCTTGAGGAAGTCACTAAGATCTTCACCTCAAGTGCCCTAGACCAAGCTTACACCGTAAAGCTACTATTTCATGCTATGGAAACCATTGGGATAGGTTCATCTCCCAAGCTAAACTGGCGGGTTCAACCTAAAGAACACAATAACACGCACTGCACATAGGATCCATTAAATATGTTCTTTCTTATTCACAAGAACTAAGCTATTACAGGAGGATACGATCTGTGTCTATCTTCTTCTCTAATCTATCTATATTCATCTATCCCACTATCTTATTACAAAATATTTTTAGCTATATATACATACATCAAAATATCTCCCAAAATATCTAATACTCGTGGACAACTTCAACCACCCTGCAAAGGTGACCAAACTGAGCAATAAATGACCCTTCCAGAATAGGAATAGGTGTCCCTAATCCTTTCAAACAAAAATGACACATAAAGAGTCATTTAAAATGACCCTGCTAGTCACAAACGTCACATCCGCATTTCTTGGGTCATCAACCGACACTATCGAGCGCCAGTGTTGACTTTTTAGAACAACAAAAACAATGTCAGATTCCAACCCCAATAACAAACATAGTCGCCGACGGTTATCACCAACAAACTGATGTAATCACCTAAGGTCTAGTTGATACCGACAGTCAGCTTGGGAGATGAACCTATCCTAATGGGTTCTATAGCATGAAATAGTAGCTTTACAGTGTAAGCCTGGTCTAGGGCACTTGAGGTGAAGATCTTAGTGACTTCCTCAAGCTGGGGTGAAGCAGTACCCTATAAGGTCTGTGCAAGAGACCTTAGAGTACAGTCAAGCTAACTGTAGGTATCAACTAGACCTTAGGCAATTACATCAGAAGGAAACCATGGCCAAAATGTTGGAGAAAGCAGAAGCATATGCTGCTACTTTAGAGATGAAGAAAAAGATTGATTTCCTGATTCAATCTTCTGGATTTTCCCATGTCAGTGCTGAAAGTGCTACAACATCAAAAGCCAAGGCTTCTACCTTCCAAGATAATGATAGATTCCAAAGGATACCACTTCATGCATAAAGGTACAATCAATTTTCTTTCATTAGTATTCCTGGTTATCCCAATATAGTACCAAATGAGATTGGGGATAGACTCCCAAAATTTTCAAGAAACAATGTTATTACTTGTGAGGTACACTTAAGAAAATTTATTGATATCATATATGACCTTAACATTAATCATGAAGATGTATTGATGAAATTTTTTGTCCGATCCTTAGTTGAAGATTCTAGGGAATGGTTTTGAGGGTTATCTCATGGTTCTGTGGGATCTATGGATGAATTGATAGATTTATTTAAAGATCAATATAGTGATAAGAAAAATGTGGGATTCTTGTTGAAGAATTTAAAAATATAAAGAAAAATTCAAATGAGGAAGTTGTTGAATTCAATACAAGGTTCCAAAGAGCTATGCATAAGCTTTTTCAGAAGATGAAACTTGATGAAAAGGTACGTCTTTCTACATATTTAAATGCTTTTGATTCTAAAATGGGATATTCTCTCCAAGACAAGGATCCAAGAAGCATTACTGAATCCTATAAGACAGATGTTAATATAGAAATGAATAGAAAAGTATTAGGAAAAATGGGTAGAAGGGATGATGGGCGGTTTAGTAGGAGCAATCAAAAGGAACCAGAACATAAAGATTATAAATTTCCACATAATAGTAGGCCCTTCCATAACAATTATAATCAGCAACCAAAAATGCAAAACTACCCATATGGTACCCAATTTAAAGATGGGAAACCTGTTGCCTCACAAAGAAAGGACAAGCCTGATAATAGGATTCCTGATCCTTTGCATAAAAATTCTGTTAATAGGTGCAATGATGATTATTGGTGTGAAGCTTGTGAAGCCCCACATAATCCTGATTTTTTTGTTGTTGCTTTGGGTATGAATTCAAATGAGGAACAAGAAGAAGAAGAAGGTGAGTCATGTGATTACAATGTTTGTGCTATGACTTATTATCACTCATGTCCTGATGTGGTTTCCGATATTGAAATTGAGAACCATGATATGTATGGTTCACAAGGTAGAGTAGAAGTATACCATCAACAAGTTTTGTCTGATAGTGAAGAAGAAAAGGTTGATAATATAAGATGTTATGCTCAAAACAGTGAGGAATCTACAATAGCGAGAAGACCTTCTAATGAGGAAAGAGAAAGAATTATTGCTGATCTGGTTACTGAAGCAAGAAGTAATTATAACTTGGGGAATAGAGTAGTTGGTGATGCGGGTAGCAAACCAACTGGCATTTTTATCAAAGAAAACAAATCAGACATCAAGCTGACACAAAAGAAGGAAAGATATGTTGAGAATGTAAGTAAGCCAAAAGTAAAAATTGTAAACAAATAAAATGATTCAAACATTGTATATGAGGAAAAGGCCAGAGTACCTGAAACAAGTTCTTCCCCTCCTAAAGTAGAAAATAAGAAATCAAAGAAGGAAGAGTCCACTCTAACCATTCAAGTTGAGGATAATAATATTATTATTGAGAAACAAAAGTCCTCTGATGTAAAATACACCCCTATTGATATGGGGCAACTATTGTCACAAATGACTATTAAAGTTCCATTTTTAGAAATGATGAGAATTAAGGAACATAAAAAGAAGGTCCTTGTCATGCTTGACAGTGTTTCCTCAATAAGATTCCAAAAACCAAACGGTGTTGAAAAGATGAAATATGTACATGATAAGTCTGATAGCAAGGGAAAAGAACCTTTAGGAATGATTTTAGAAATTACTTAGATTTATTTAAATACAAATCATGTAAACACTTCCTCAGAAGTTGTTGATCCCTTTTTCCTAACTTTAGTTATAAATGGTAAGATGCTAAAAAATTGTATGATAGATTCAGCAGCATCTAATACTGTTATGCCCGCAGAGATAATGAAGTCAATGGGATTACAAGTTGATACTCCTTGTGGAAGATGTTAGGAAATGGACTCTAGAGAAATCCTTGTTATTGGTACTATTAAGGATTTGCCTTACAGGTTAGCAATATGTCCTGACAAAATATTAACAATGAGTGTCTTGGTTGTTGATATTCCACCTCATTATGGCATGTTGCTATCAAGAAAAATGGAGTGCTTCAATGGGTGGAAGCATCCAATGTGATTTATCTTTTGCTACTTTCAATATTGGTTGTGATAATGTCAAGGTGTCCTGAGAAAGTAGGACTTCTCATATGATTGAAGTAAATGAAGATACTGATATGAATTGTTTTGTTGATACTGATATTGGATCTTTTCAAGTACAAGATATAGGGGTTGATGAAGGAACTCATCCTATGTTGTTGTCTAATGAAAAAAAAAAATTGGACTAGTGTGATCTATGGACCATGTAATTTTATGGATCAAGTTCTAAAAAAGGAGCCGGTGCAAGAATCCTATTAATATCTCCTAGTGGTAAGAACTTCAAGTTTTCTTTTACATTATTGTTTACATGCACAAATAATGTAGCAGAATATGAAGCTTTATTAATAGGTTTGAGATTAGCTTCAAAGCATAAGATAAAAAATATTAGAGTGATTGGAGACTCTGAATTGATAATATCTCAGATTAGGTCCAAATATGTTTCAAAGAATCAGAGACTTATGCAGTATAGGAATGTTGTTTTGGATGAAATAGAAAACTTTGATGCATTTGGTATTGATTGGGTAGATAGAAGTCAGAACAAAATGGTAGACTTATTAGAAAATATTTCCTTGAGACCAAAGGATGTTACATTTGTAGGAATTTCTAAAATAGAAATTCAATCTAGGCCTTCAATACTAGACACCATAGAGAATTGACAAGTCTTCGAAGATGACTTAGATATTCTAAGATTTTTGAATTGTGAAGCAAGCTTTTTCAAAAAGGAAATGGATTTTAGTGGATGTGTTGAAACCTTGGATAACTAGGATACTATTTTTGATAAATACGTCCTTCAATTGAAATCAAATAGAGTTCCCAAAGGGCTAGTTATTCTTGAAAAGGCTTTTGATAATAAAGACAAGTCTTTTCCTGCAAATAATGTAAGTAAACTTGAAGAGTTGGAAGAAGTAAACATAGGAACAACTGAAAGTCCTAAGAAGGTATATATTGGTCAAAAGTTGTCTCCTAAAATTAGTAAGTTATTAATTGATCTCATAAAGTATAGGCATGTTTCTGCATGGTCCTATGATGATTTGAAAGCATATAGAGAAGATTTGTTTCAACATGAGATTCCTTTAAAGGAGGGCACTAAGCCTTTTAGATAAAAATTGAGACCTATCAATCCTACCCTAGTACCTAAGATGCAAGAAGAATTAAGAAAGATGAAAGATGCAGGGATTATTAAAACCATCAGACATTCTACATGGGTATCAAACTTGGTACTAGTGAGAAAGAAAAATGGAGATATCAGACTTTGTGTTGATTTTATAAATCTGAATGTAAATTCATTAAAGGATAATTATGGTTTTCCAAATATGGATGCCGTGTTACAAAGAGTGACCGGGTTTGAATTAATGCCTACGATGGATGGTTTCTCAGGATATAATCAGGTTATGGTTAAGGAATCTGAACAATATAAGACTGCATTCACTACACCATGGGGTACTTATATTTATGTAAGAATGCCTTTTGGCTTGATAAATGCTGGGACAACTTTTAAGAGGGCCATGGATGTGAAATTTGCAAATTTCATAAATAAATTTTTAGTTGTTTATCAAGATGATTTGATAGTTTTTTCATCAAAAGAAGATCAACACTGTGATCATCTTGAAAAGATTTTTGTTAGAGCTTTGGAATACATATTTTCTTTCAATCCAAAGAAGTGTGCTTTAAGAGTTATAGATGGAAAGCTCCTAGGACATATTGTATCCAAGGATGGAGTAAGAATTGATCCTGAAAGGGTTGCTTCTATAGAAAAAGTCCCTCAAACAAGGAATGTTAAAGGCATTCAATCTTTCTTTGGACAAGTAAATTTTCTAAGGAGATTTGTTACAAATTTTGCAAAAATTAGTCTCCCTATTTCAAAGATGATGAATAAAGGAGCCAAGGTGGAATGGAGTGAAGAAGCATCTGAAGCATTCTCAAATATCAAACAAGCTATTAAAGATGCTCCTATTTTGAAAACCCCTGATTATAGTAAGCCACTTCAAATTTTCTCCTTTGCTTCATATAATATTCTTGCTGTAGTATTGTTGCAGAAGAATTCAAAAGGCTTTCAACAACCTATATGTTTTTTAGTAAGTCTTTATAGGCATCAAAATTAAAGTATGTGTAATCACCTAAAAATGGTCATCTAAACCCTAGACCCCCAATCTCAACTATTAATCAAGAAACCCTAATCTTGATTATTCTAAGTCCTAAATCAAATAGGCAATTCATCATATTCGAACTGATCTAACCTAAACCCTAGGTCCTAATCAATCATCTTACTTGATTAATTTATTAATTCCTGAAATCATAATACATTGGAAAATAAACCTTATGTTATTTATTTAATTGATATTCTGATATATTAATTAAATAAAAATTACAAAATTGTCAATTAAATAAAAAAGGAATTAAATTAATTATAAAAACATAAATGTGCATTCAAAATCAATTAATTTATTAAAAATGCATATGACATCATCAAATTCAGTTAACTAATTTATCATTTTGGAAACAATCCAGTTCCACTCAGTTAACTGATTCTCAACTGTTTATCATTTTGGAAACATTTCAGTTAACTGAAAACTAAATATGGAAGTTTCCAAAATAACTGATCAGTCAATTCAATTAACTGACTCTCTTGACCAATCGAATCACTTGCACATGGATTGTGCTTCTTCAATCGAATCTGAGCCACTCTTTTTGTTTGATCTCGACCATCGATTCAAGAGAGATTTCTATAAAAGAGAAACTCGTTTCCTTCACAAAGGATCCTAAATTTTTATTAACATTATTATACTACATTTTCATTTTAAGCATTCTTATAATTTTAGCTTTCATTTATCTAGCATTGTTGTTTATTAATTTCAAGCATGCAAATCTAATCTTAGAGCACACTTTGAATTTGGTGTTTTTAAAATGAATATCTCACATTTCATTTGGTGCTTCTAAAAATGAATCTAATTAGCTTGGATGAACAACAAATTGCATAATCATTTAGATTAATCAAAAGATTTTATTTTTAGCTTATAGATTAAATCCTTCATTTAGGTCTTCGGTGTAGTCACTAGGCTTGCAATGATCTGAGAGAAAGCTTATACTCTTGCCTACTAGGAGGCAATAGGTCGACTCATTCAAACATGCGGGATGAATGAATCCATATTCATTCCTGTATGCAACTGAAGAATAATGACTATTTTGAGTTGTATTGCTAAAGTAGAGGTCCACTTTTAGCATCCACATATCAGTCTATCCTACTACATTCAGCCTGTTCTAAAATTCATGCTGTCATAATGTTTATGTTAGTTCACATGCAACTGCAATATGTTGTTAGTCCAACCTATCACTGTCTTGAAATCTGATGTCGTTATGCTTGTCCAATTGACCGAGTCCTTTGTTCAATCTTTAATCATTTTGTTTGCATTGTCCTTATCCTAAGTTGTGAGAGTAGGTTCGTTAACCTTGACTCAAGATCTGAGTCATTGCTTCTCCTTTTTAGTTGGACATTATATCCTTTGTCCTTTGGTCTTGGACTTAATCAACACTTTAGATATCACTTCAGCAACTGTTAGTCAATCAATTGATTCATCATACCTCATCTTCAATCTTCTATGCAAGTGCATCAAGACAATCATACAGTGTCTAAAAGAAAATGGAATAAACCTTATGGTCCTAACAATGTGCAAGAAGAGATTCTTATGGAAGCTCTATCAAAACAACTTGAATCTAAAATCCAAGAATTAAAGGGAGAAAAGGATACACCATCCAACAATTCCTCATCGATCTTTCCTTTTCTCTATGATCAGGAGTCATCCATACTTCCTTTCTCTTCAAAATCAGATGAAAGTCTTTTCTATCCGTAAAAGAAAGATATTGCAAGTCAAGAAGTGTCTAATTATCCTTTAGAGAGAATCTTTACTCCTTTGGGACAATCTTATAAATCAGCATTGGAAGAACTTCTTGAGAATGATCTCATCACATTACCTCAAGCCACATCATGTGGATGAAGATTCTTGAGTACCTATTGTGCATATCATCGGCATAATGAGCATAAAAATTCATCTTTCATGGAGTTGAAACATAAAATCCAAGACCTCATAGATGATGGCATAATCAAAGTTGAAAATCCTAATGAATCAGCTAGTGAAGATACTAATCTCGAGCATGACCAATATCAAGAATCCATTTCTAGCAATGGTTCGCATATCACATCTACTTCTTCCACCATTCCTCCATCTCCTAAAACTTCAAAACCAGCCACACAACCTCTATCAATAAATGAGCCTAATGATGACTATGTCTACCCTCAAGGACTATCTCTAAATGAGATCCAAGCTAATCAACATATGACTGCAAGTCTTTCTTATTCTTCAAAGATCATAGACCTAAAGCATCCATGTGCTTCAACGCTTGTCATGCCTATTCCAAATGATTTTCCATTAGCATGTCAAGAATCCTACATGTAGATCAACATTCCTAACTCATCCTTAGAAGTGGCTCCATGTCAAGAGGATAATCCACAATGTGAAGAAATGAATATCGGTAATGATCAAGATCAAGACACCATCCATCCTTATCCAATGGTTGACCAGAGTCACATATCCCTAGATTCTGAGGATGATCCTCTCATATCCTTTCATTCCTTCCAAGAATATATCCCTCCAACTCAAGAACTACATAGCCATCCATCTCCCAAGCAAGATCAAGATATCCTTTCTGGCATCTCTAATGGGCCTATTGAAAATCAAGAGAAAGGTACCCTTTGTACACCATCTAAAGATCCTTGTCAAGATCAGAGAATCCCATCATATCCTTGTCATGCTCCTCCATATCCACCTCAAGAAAACACCCTTCCTCCAAATCCCTTGTAGAAAAATAAATCCCCTCAAGCTTCAGATGCTCCTATCAAAGGTACTCATACACCTATTGACATAAAGATGAATTAAAAAGAGAAGAGACTTGGAAATACAACTCACTCTAAAGATGTTGATATCCCTTCCACACCTTATCTCACTCCATTCAAATGTAACCATGTACCTTCACTATCCTCCAAGTCCATTCTTGGTCACTATATCCCAAAGCTGAAACCGTCAAAGCTTCCATCTATATTGGGTCCGTATATCCCTCCATCCAACATGCCTATCACTACTAGCTTATCATCCACTTACCCTATCCCATATCAAGATAAACAAATAAATTCATCCTTGAACTCTCCCTATCAACCCATCCATATGAACCGGTCATATCAGTCCTATTCATCCACACTCCCCAAGTCTTTTGGAAGCAATTTGGATGTGCAACGAAGAAATCAGAAATACAAGAATCCACGTACATATGAAGATCACTATGTCCCATCTAATCAACATGTGACTACAAAGAAAAAAAAAATATTCAAGAGACCACTAAGGTCCACTGAGAAAAGAATAATATCAAAGAAAATATGGGTTCCTAAATCCATCATGGAAGAATTGTGTTCTAGATCTAAGCAAAGAATAAAATCAAAGAAAATATGGGTTACTAAATCCATCATGGAAGAACTGAATTCTAAATCATCCAAAAGAAAAAGAAAATCAAAAGTTATGTAGATTCTCAAGTCTCTTCTAAAGGACTTGGATACAAAAAGAAAATCAAAAGTTATGTGGATTCCCAAGTCTCTCTTAAAAGGCTTGAACAAAAGGAAAAGTCGGAGTTGGCATCCAAGCTTCCAAAGTCTTCCACTTCATCTCCATCTAAACATCTCCCATATTCTAACTCTATTTTGGGTCCTCATGTACCAAAATCCATTACCTTAAATACTTCATCCATCTTAGGTCCTTGTGTACCAAGATCCATATCCACTCATCCATCAAAACCTCAAGCTATTCCATCCACTTTTCCTCCATCGGGCCACTACCCTTCAAGGGGTGTGTCAATGTTGATCTTATCACCATACCCTATCCAATATCCTGCATCTACCTCTTACCCATCCATCCCATATCTTGCCATCCCTCTTATCCAATCCCTCACATAAATCCTTGGCTACCATCTTCCTTATCCTCCATTTCTTCTCTACTATCACCATATCAACATCTTTGAGCCTACTTTTAGTGGCCTTGGCCTATCATAACATATCTTTCAGAGGATCACTATCTAAAGAGCAAGAATCTACATTCCTCCATAAAATCAAAAGTACAAAAAAATGAAAAAAGTGCCTTGGTGAAAACCTAGTAAACAGGCACCTTGGTAGCAAAAGTAAAGATAAATAAATCCATCCTATGGTTAAAACCACTTCTTGTGGCACCTTGGATAAGTACCATGATGAAAACCTAGAAAATAGGCATCATGCATAATTCCTCATATTTTCACTCTTCACTTGGGGGCAAGTTCCTTCCATGTCATCTTATCTATCATATCTTACATCCAGCTAGCACGTGAGCATCGATGTTCCTTCTGCTGACCTTGACAAGGTTAAACCTATCCAAGAGCACACATGTATCCTGACATGTATCATCCTATTCAATTTCTCTCATCCATGATACCCTATCATGATCTTTCTTATCCCAAGCCTTTCCTTCATATCTCTAATCATTCCTTCTATAATGTTCACTTATACCTTCATCACCCTTTATCCCAATTGCGCTATCCTATCTAATTGACCCTAATGGGGAGATCCTCTCCTAGAGCCTTCTATCTCTCTTCAAGACCTTGACTTGGTATTTCTTAGGGTCTCTTTCTCTACCCTAACTAGGGGATTCTTTCCTAATCCCCTAACTCCCTAGGAACTTCCCACCAACTTCAAACTCCTCTCTATTCTCTCCACCATAGCTTTCTTGCATCCATGGCTTCACTAGCCTCCTATCACTCCGTTAGGGTCAACTACTCAAGGATTTATTTCCCAAATCCTCTTAGGTATGATCCAACCTATATGGATTCAATTTTGTGAATCTTGCACCCATTTTCCAATCGAGTTCCAAAATCAAGTCTTTTAGGCCTTGTAGCCTTTTTAGGCCTATTAGCCCTCCTAACCACTGAAAATGGGATTTTCCTTCCTAAAACCCCTTAACAAACCTAGAAACAAAGTTTATATTATTTATGGATTTTTCTTCCCCTTTAAGATTTTCTAGGTCTCTGGGCTCAACTCTGTCCGTACATTGGACTTCTACCAAACCCCTAAAAATAAGGGTTTCTAGGGCATGAAGACTGGTCTAGTTTCTTAATCTTCTTCCACTAATCTAATGAGCTCCTCAGAACTCCTACTTCCATCAAAAGGTCTGCACCTCATGCCCCTATACTCCTCTATCACTGATTTGAACATACCAATCAACTTTCAACCTCCATTGTTGTTGCACTGCTCAGTCACCCTACCCAAAATAGCTAGTACTTGCCTAGGGTCTGATTGTTTTCAAGATTTCCCTGCACACACACACACACTCCAAAATCCATATGTAAAAATTATATACAATTCTCTAATGTATTCCAAGTGGTCATGGATTCTGAACCACGTGAACACCAAAGAAACCCATTCTTTACATAACTGGACCAAAACTGGCCAGTGAAATTGCAAAATACAATAATTTAAACAAAACTTAACCATAAAGTAAAATATACTAAAATAATGCCACAAAGATCTTAGGAAATACATTCCAGACACTATCAATTCATGAATTCAATCCATTCAATCCAATAAAGTGGTGGATCATGGCTCTGTAACTTAATTACACTATAAAAATGCTCCTTCTCAAACACCAGTCTGTACAATGTCCAATCTAACTGTCAGATTAGGGTTGAAATAAAATTATATACTCCTATCCCACTTTTCTAGACCCTTTGGTTAGGATTTGGGCACCATAAGAGCCGATTCCTAAAAACTAGGAAATGTTGTCATGACAACTTTGACAACTTTTTTTCAAAATCACAATTTTCCCATTTTGAGAGTCCTAATTGGTTCCAAACCTTACCAATTGACCTCAAATGACTAGATAACATTAAAACCTTAAAAATATTCCCACTTTGGGACTTTGGTCAACCCTTTGACTTTTGAGTTGACTTCTAGGTTCTAGACCCCTAGAATCAACTAGACCTAACAACATACAAACCCTAATCTTTCCTAACTCTAATCACACCTCAAAAAACACTAGGGAATTTATAGATTAGTCCTTATTCATGGATGGTTGGCCAAACCAACCTACAAGCCAAAATGTCTCAAGATATTATTAAAGACCTTAGGGTGCTCCTGCACCAGGCCCCTTGGTCTTGATCAAAATGAAGAATGAAAAATGCAAAATAGTTTCTCAAGAAGTCTCTTGACATGTCCATTCTTTTGGACTACATGCTTTTCATGACATCAGTTTATTATCCTATATGCTATACAAAACCACTCCATGAGCCTACATTGCTATATTCCTTTTTCCCTAGCTTGGGTAATCTTGAGGAGACTTTCCTTGAGGGTTGCATTCACCCTCTTCATCCATCATCATCTATTTTCCTCATCTATCAAATTTATAATCCATTTTTAATGTCCTCCACCTCGCTAGACATTGGGAGCACACCAATGTGAATCTTGCTTGAGATCAGTTAATCTCTAAAAAAATCTAAAAATTGAAAAAAGTCTAGAAAAAATGATCATCTTGGTGAAAACCTAGCAATAGGCACTTTGATGCATCAATAAAAAAAATAAAAAAAATGGAAAAATATAAAAAAAATTGAAAAAGAAGAAAAAGCGCCTTGGTGAAAACCTAGTAAACAGGCACCATGGTAGCAAAAATAGAATCTCTACCAAGTAGGTGAAAACCTGGTAAATAGGCACCTCTTGTATTCAATGCTCCATCTATCAATGCTCAGTCTTGGCAATCCTTTGCTTCAATTTTTACATATCTTTCACTCACTTTCGTGACACTCTAGTTCTTCTGAGAACCCTCCTAGCTTGAAACTGATCTAGAGCCATAACCTGGGGGCAATCAAATCAGATTTTTCCTTGCAGTATGAGTCAAGTTAGTCATCATCATTTGCTACTTGGGGCACAGGTCCCCAAATTTGATCACATCTTTGGTTTACACCAGAGTCAGTAATCTTGTCATTTCTGAAGGACAACTCACTACTGACGCAAACAGGTGTTTCTCAACACCACAATCAACAATGTTTCTTAACACTATCTTTGGATGCATATGTGTTTATTAACACAAATTGGATATCACAAATGTAAACAACAAATCAATAGCAATCAAACACATCACACTCACAAGTATGATGGTGTTTCTCAACACCCCTCATACATATACACATCCAAAAACTTTGAAATTGGCTGAAGTATGTTGAACTTCTATTCGTATGCTATCTGTTCTCATTGATTTCACTAATCTTTTCCTTGTCTACTTCTTGTTGGTGTGGTTTTGATGATCTAGAAACATCAAATAAACTGGGTGTATGTGGTAAGAGCTCCTGCATTAAGGCGGAAAAGCCTCATATCCCTCGATCTTGTTTATTTGTATGCCAAGGTGAGGTCAGAACTGTCTCCTTGACTTTTATTGCTCTGCTTGTTTATGCAAGATCGTACTCATGGTTATCTTGGCTTTGAATGCCTTGATAGTAGTGTACTCTTGCAACATCAACTAGAAACGACATTCAGGTCATCTCGGCTTTTGTGCCTCGATGCTTACGTTAGTTTCTCATATCTTATTTGATGAAAGTCATATTCATATTCTTATGGTCGCAGTGGCACCAATAAGGATTGTATTGACTCTGATGTTCCAAAAATGCTCAATGATGAAAATTTTCAAATCTAAAGCTCAGTGACTACACCTTAGGTTGCATTCATGTTAGTCTTGCATATGCATCTGCATCTGTATAGTGTTGAAATCTATATAATATCAACATCTCTATCCAATGTGAAGGATCTGCAGTTCTTATCGATCAATATTCTCATCCTCAAGTGGTCATTTGTATGTAAACATGACACTCCTTGCTAAATCAACTATCCTGATTCTATTTTTAGGATCAAAATTGAAATCTAAATTTAACCACTTGCACAACCAATGAAAATCTCTCATGCTTTTTCTTCTAATCAATCCTTGTATCTTACTTTTTGTCAATCTTGGTCAACATGACCTCTCATCAAGTATAGATTTTTCCCTAACCATGTGGGACCTATTTATAATCAAATTAGCTTCTTCTTGCATCATGTTATCAATCGAATTGCTTCTCGTCACTGGGGCACCTAGCCATATTTTGATTTCGCTCCCAAGGGGGCAAGATCAGGACATCAACATTCCAGTGATCACATCCTCAATCAAAACCCCATCGCTTGGGGAATCTCAGCTTCATCACATCAAATCAAGTTGAGATCATCTAAAATCAAAGGCAACCTAATCAATGGTCTTATACAGTGGTGAATACACTCAAAACCAGACAAGATCGGTCTTATATAGGTTATTCATTATTGAAACTAGATACATTGATCAAATTGGCTTCATCGCTTCAAATCAAGTCAATTTTCTTGCTAATCAAATCTCTTAATGGTAATCAGTTTCATCGCTTCAAATCAAACTGGTTATTCATTCAAACCAATCAAAAAGGTTTAAGAGTTCCTGATAGATGTTTAGTTTCATCGCTTCAAATCGAACTGAGCATTCTGTTTTATATCTTTTGATCGATCTTCGTCCAATCAAGCTCAGAGTCGGTCTTCTTCTTCAAAAGAATGATTTCATTGCTTCAAATCAAACTATTTTGGGTCTTCTCACTAACAAGTCTTTGAATCAATGCGCTGATCGCACATCAATTCAAAGAGGGGCAAATGTAATCACCTAAAAATGGTCATCTAAACCCTAGACCCCCAATCTCAACTATTAATCAAGAAACCCTAATCTTGATTATTCTAAGTCCTAAATCAAACAGGAAACTCATCATATTCAAACTGATCTAACCTAAACCCTAGGTCCTAATTGATCATCTTGCTTGATTAATTAATTAATTCTTGAAATCATAATACATTGGCAAATAAACCTTATGTTAATTATTTAATTGATATTCTGATATATTAATTAAATAAAAATTACAAAATTGTCAGTTAAATCAAAAAGGAATTAAATTAATTATAAAAACATAAATGTGCATTCAAAATCAATTAATTTATTAAAAATGCATATGACCATCAAATTGAGTTAGCTGATTTATCATTTTGGAAACAATCCAATTCCACTCAGTTAACTGATTCTCCATTGTTTATCACTTTGGAAACATTTCAGTTAACTGAAAACTGAATATGGAAGTTTCCAAAATAACTGATCAGTTAGTTCAGTCAACTGACTCTCTTGACCAATTGAATCACTTGCACATGGATTGTACTTCTTCAATCAAATATGAGCCACTCTTTTTGTTCGATCTCAACTGTCGATTTGAGAGAGATTTCTATAAAAGAGAAACTCTTTTCCTTCATAAAGGATCCTAAATTTTTACTAACGTTATTATATTGCATTTTCATTCTAAGAATTCTTAGCATTTTAGCTTTCATTTATCTATCATTGTTGTTTATTACTTTCAAGCATGCAAATCTAATCTTAGAGCACACTTTGAATTTGGTGTTTTTAAAATGAATATCTCACATTTCATTTGGTACTTCTAAAACTAAATCTAATTAGCTTGGATGAACAAAAAATTGCATAATAATTTAGATTAATCAAAGCATTTTATTTTCAGCTTATAGATTAAATCCTTCATTTAGGTCTTCAGTGTAGTCACTGAGCTTGCAATGATCTGAGAGCAAGCTCATACTCCTACCTACTAGGAAGCAACAGGTCGACTCATTCAGAAATGCAGGATGAATGAATTCATATTCATTCTTGTATGCAACTAAAGAATAATTGACTATGTTAAAGTGTACTAATAAAGTAGAGGTCCACTTTTAGCACACACAGTATGATATCATGGAAAAACAAGCATATTATCTATTTAAAGATGTCAAAGCTTTTAGATGCTATTTGGTAGGAGCAATTATTATTGCTTATGTGCCAAGTGCTATTGTGAAAGACATTCTAGTTCAACAAGAAGTTTCAGGAAGGAGATACAGATGGATAAATAAAATCCAAGAGTTCAATATTGATATCCATATCACAAAATTGGTCAGAGGCCGAGGAATTGTAAAATTAATGGCTTAGAGACATTCAGATGCAAATCAGGAAAATATATAAGAAGAAGAACAAAGGACTTATATTTGTGATATGGATTGTTGTGAATTGTATAAAGATATTATTGGATATTTACAGAAAATGATATTACCTCCTAAAATGGATGAAAACATAAAAAGAATAGTTAAGTTGCATGCCCTTATGTATGCAATCATTCAAGGTCAATTATGGTGGAGGAGCAATGAAGGAGTATTGCTTAAGTGTGTTGACTATGATAAATCCAAGAACTTATTGGAACAAATGTATAATGGTGCATGTGGAGGTCATTATATGGCTAAGACTAGTGCACATAAGATTATGAGGTCTAGTTTTTGGTGGCCTACTATATTCAAGGATGCCCACTGTTATGTTAAGAATTGTGATGCTTGCCAAAGATTTGCAGGTAAGCTTAAGTTTAGTGGGAACTTACCTTTCAGGCCTTTCATGGTTGAAGCACCTTTTCAAAGGTGAGGAATGGAATTTATTGGAGAGATTCCTAACAAATCTAGTGGAGACCATTCATGGATTTTGGTAGCAACTGATTACTTTACTAAGTGGGTTGAAGCAATTGCCACAAAAAGGCTACTAGTAAAGTTTTTACTGATTTTATGTTACAAAATATTCTCACTAGGTTTGGATGTCCTGAAACTATTGTGGTAGATAATGCTATGTGTTTCAGATCTGTAGAGTTTAGTGATTTATGCTAGCAGTACAAAATTAAAATTTCCTATTTTTCCCCATATCACCCACAGGGAAATGGTCAAGCTGAATCCAGTAATAAAAGCCTTATAAAGATTTTAAAAAGAGTGCTAGATAAGAACAAAACGGCTTGGGATTCAAAGTTGCAACAAGCTTTGTGGGTTGATAGAGTAATAGTAAATAAAGCTATTGGTTGTGCACCTTTTGATTTTGTTTATGGTATACATGCAAGGTTGCCACATAATTATTTATTGCAAATGTACAAGTTTATCAAGTGTAATATATGAAATAGGGTTTAGGAGATCATTTGTTACTTGTTGTTTGATTAGCTTAGAGTATGTTGAATTCCTTAATCCTACTTTATATTTAATTGAATTGTATTGATTGATTATGTATTGCAATTGTGATTAGGGAGAAGATAAGATGTTCCTCTTTTATTCCCAAATGTACAAATGGAAGATCCAAGTTGATCAACCCAAAAGAAGGGTTAATGCACAAATGAATCAACTATTCAGAAAGGAGAATAATAAGAAGGAATCTTAAATTCTGTTAATTATATGTATTGAAATTATATATGACAGTAATTGAAGAAATAAAAGAAATTTACTAACCTTGAAATATTGAAAATCAAAGAATGCTATTTTCTGAGGTCTGTAGACTATTTCTGGAAAAACTGACAGTTGATCTCGCACCGGAACGTAGAGACGAACAAAACCCAAAAATATTTTCCATTCTGATGTCATCTTATGAAAAAGGTAAACCTTGACCCACAAATGTCAACCCTAACCCAATAATGTTGACCCTGACCTACACAGGTCTGACAGAGAACCTGTTCGTGCCGTCTAAAAGAAAGCCAAAAAGGGTATCCAGATTTGGTCTCAAATCTGTAATTCTGAACCTGTACCTGCAAGAAAAAGAGGATTGTTTGTTTTCGGTGAGGGGTTTGCCTTAGTCAAACCCTGATTTAGGAATTAACCTTGAAATTAATAAAGTATAGAATTCTAGCAAGTAGTAGAATTGAATCTACCAATGAAGCTATGATATTCAATAGATATGTAATTGAAATTCAAATGTAAGTAAATATGTAAGTATGAAAGCATGGACTTTAGAAACCATAAAAATCCATGATTGTATGCTTGAAATCCACCTTGGAGAGAGGATGAATGAGTCTTGAGGATGTACAAAGGATCTTGAAGGAAGATCACACCACCATGATGGCTAGATCTAGAGGTTGAATGATGAATCTTGAATGTTTGCACCTAATCCCTTCAAAGGCTTGAGAGCTTGAATCCTTGATCTTCAATGGAGAACTTGAATGCTTGAGAGGAAGGCTTGAACACCTTGAGATCTTGGAAACATGTAGAACAATGAATGCTTGAACTTTTTGCTTCTTGACAAAATCTTGATTAGAGCTTTTTGCTCTTAGAAGGCTTAGAGAAAATGAGAGAGAGAGAGACTTCCTTTTATATGAAACTAGGGCACAATATTATAAGGAGGCCGACATAGGATAATTAAATTCAAATTAGACTTATTCCCCTAGAAAAGGACCTATATTAAATATAATTTAGGAATCAACGCTTTGGAACTTGAAACAGTCGACCTGAAAGCGGGAAAACTAAATTTTGGATGACCCCCAACAACCGACAAGCTTCCTGTTTTGAAAGGGGGACCCTGGTCAGGGTCAAGGTCAACCCTGACCTAGGTCAGGGTCAAGGTCAACCCTAACCTAGGTCAAGGTTGAGGTCGACATTGACCCAGGGGGCTAGAACCCCTGGAAAATATTCCAGGTGGGGTAGGAGGTGCCCGGAGAGGCCCAATCAGGGTCCTGAATAGGCACAAAAGAAGGAGATGATTCAAAAATGGGAGGATGATATGATTGAGGTAAAAAATGTCCCCTAAGGAGGGCTAAATGCTCTTAACATGGAAGTGCTTCCATTTTAAGATGATACATCAAGAAATATGATGATGAACTAGATGATGAAATAAAGATCAAAATGGATGACTTGATACAGTTGGATGAATCAAGAGGGGAAGCACATGACAAAATTTTTAGGTTGTAGCTTCAATATAAGGAACTATATGACAAAAGGACTGTTGCTAGAAGTTTTGAAGTTAATGATTTGGTCTTAATGGGGAATGCCAGATTGGGGGATAAAGGAAAGTGTAGACACCTAAATTTGTCCATTCCAACTCAATATTAATTTTATTAATATTTGTCCTTAACATTATAGTTATTTTAATTAATTAACTATATTGTTATATTCTTCTAGTTATTTAATTAAATTAATTCATTTTCCCTCTTGTATTTAAATTCTATTTAAATACTATAATATATTAAATTAAATTTAATATATTATCCTTCCATCTCTTATTATAAAATAAATTTGATTTATTTTATTCCTCCACTAACTA
>MU225295.1:1761474-1771920 GCA_018584345.1 Thuja plicata | reverse complement strand
TGCAGTAGATTAGATGAATGAATGGTCAAAGTATATACATGTGCAGAAATGTTTTAAAGTTTTAAGAGTTACTGATTCACCCCTCCCCTCTCAGTAACTTGGTTAGTCTTGATTATTTCCAACACATATCTTTACATTACATACTTATATATTCAAATCTGAATAGGCGCGACCCAAAACAAATCACTAGTTGGCCCTAAAAGAAAAATATACAACGCTTCCAAACAAGTCAACAAAAGCGTGTTTACTACAAAATTAATTACATTAATACAAACTTATAACTAAAGGCACTTAGCCATTACATTAAAAAATCATTCACGCTGATCAAAACTATAGTCGGTTTCCATGCTCTGTTTCCTGGACTGCAGGTTTACTAATCTGCCTGTAAATTTTCTGTACTAATGTTCTGTACTCTTCGCATTTGGATCTAGCATGTATATACACCATAGAGTATATACCTAAGCATGCATGCTTTGGTCTAATCTCTAACACATGCGCTGATGTGTTGATCTCTGTATGTGTCTGTCTGCTCTATTTTCACACTTAGTCATTTTCCTTTCATGACAAAACTTAAGTATGACTTTGTTGCCATGATTGACAACACAAAATAATTCATGCTTCCTCAGGAAGTCAACTTGCCAACAATCTCCCCCTTTTTCATTTATGGCAACAAAGGAATGTGGCTAAGTTACTCAAAATGACTTTATACAAAAATGAATGTATATCATAATACTTAATGATATATACATAAATACTTTTCCACATATACACATTTTATACTACTCCCCCTTTGACATTAATGACAAAGGTGTGCAAAAGCTATAAGTCTTCAATATACTTACTCCATGTAAACTTCTGGGTACACAACTTGAAGAGATTGAATCTCTTTCTGCCAAAAGACTTTCATTGCATCAACTGTCTGAAGATGCACGCATAAAGTATATGTCAATTTCTCCATTTTCATCAAATCCATGCAAGGACCTTGATCATATGTCTGTATGGTGTTATCAATCTGTTTGATGTTATCATTAAGAACTCCTAGAGATGGCACAAGTGCATTTCTCAACTGTGTTTGCCTTACCATGATCTTGCTAATTTCCAGTTTTGCCTTCTCAATTTTGTCTAACTGTCCTTGGTAGACATTATTGCAGATGTTCATGTCTTGCATCGAGGTTTCAACTAATTTTCATATGATATCCACCATTTCTTCTGCTTTTTCTTTCTTTTTAGTGTGCTCAAAGGTGAGATTCACTCTATCCATACAGTTTGCTATGACTTTCTTTCCTTTATCTGCCAATTCCTTCAATATAGCCTGCCCAATCTTTAAGGAATTCAGATCTAAGGTAAAGTTCTTTACCAACTCATTTAGTCTCTCCTTCTTGTATTCATCTTCTGCAATCTTAGTAGCTGATTCTACTAAGCTAGTGAAATGTGTTTTTAAGTTTGATAAGATGTTGTCCACATCTTCAACTGATTGTACTTTGTCTACTTTTTGATTAGTAGGCACTAAGTCATTCAAAATTCTCACTGTTTCCAAGAAGTGAGGGTTCCTCATCACTTGTTTCTCTTTTTCCTTTTCCATGGCAAGGACGCTGATCTTGATTAGGTCTTCTTCTCCCCATGCATCTAAACTTGCTGAGTCAGGAGTTAATCTTGACAATAATGAGGTGGATGGTGAGAAAATAGTATTCTGACTTGTATCTACACATTCACTTTTGACATGAATTTCCTTCACTGGTGTCTCATTACCTTGAGTATCTTTCTCCTTATCCAAGTCTATTGGATCAATGAGAGGAACTTTATCCTATTTTAGAGATGTATCATCAGTGTTCATTTCCTCAGTGTTTACAAATGCTTCATCAACTTTATCCATATCTTTATCAGAAGCTGTCATAGATATCTTTACATTGTCAACTACTATAGTATCTTCTCAATCTTTAGCTATCTTAGAGGTTGTTGTCATTGTGGGCGCTAAATCCTGTGGACCTCTCATAGGTGCAATCTGAATTACTGGAGTTGTAGCCTATTTGGGAGGAGCTGGAGTAAATTTTGCAGTAGGAGCCGTTGGTGGATACATGTGTCTATCCATAAAATACTTGTGCAAATGCTTTTTCAGTCTCCTTTCCAACCTGCTCATACTCTTTGTTCATTATTTGTAGATTCCTTGTCTTACTACGGAGATGACGCTTTACTAGATCTAACAGAATAGCCTTCTCATCATGTGAATAGACAGGGAGAAGAGTATCCAAGGTTTCTTCTCTAATCTTCATGTCCTCTTCTATAGCATGTCTTTTCATTATCTCCAACAAGTTCCATAATTGATCCGATATCACTATCTTAAGTTCAAGAACTAATTTCTTAAACTTGATCATATGAGATATGACCATAGAATGTATCTCAGTCTTATCAATTTCTTGATACTTGTCATAGACTTTGGATAATGTATCCTTCATTTACAATCCTATTTTTCAAGATATTTAGACTAGGTCTAAATCCTACCTCAGGTGGAGCTTGAACATTCTTAGCTTTGCTCCGGGTGTTCCTTGAGGATGGGTAATTTGTAGCTACTTGCTTCCTTCCTCTAGGTTTCTTGCTAGGTACAGAAGGTGGAGAAGTGTCTAGATCAATTGTGGTAGTAGGCGCAGTGGTACTCTCCTCATTTTTCTTTTGCTTCTTCTTCTGAGTTTCAACACTTTTCTCAATTTTAACTTGTGCAATTTTGGCTTCTTTTTCCTTATCCAAATCTTCTTGTGTGACTCCATGCTTTTTCAGAATGTTGGATGTTATTCTGGATGCTTTCCTTTTGTTAACAGCAAGTTGTAGTTCATTATCCACTTCATCGGTCTTTTCTCTGTAAGTGCTCCATCTAGGTTCATTAGGGTCTTTAGGTGCTGACAATAAGACTTGCGCATATCCTTCTAACACATGGTCTTCTAATTCATACCCTAGTGGATGAATCCACTTAGTTCTTGGCTCAACAGCCTCCATGCATGTGCAATCTGTCTCTACCATAAAGCATATTGTATCCCTGTATTTATCAACTATCTTCTTAGATAGTCTGAACCTGCTTTGCATTTTGACCCTGAATATCTTTATATCCATATCCATTTTATCTCTTGCACTGCTTTCCACTTTAAGAGATATCCGAGTCATTGTAGGTTTGCCTTTGTCTAGATAAAGGTCTGCAAACTTACCAGCTATATGGTGATACAAATAGATGATCAGAGATCCAAACCTAAATGTTTTGCTCCTATCATGCTTGATGATTATGATATTGTCAATCAATTGACTGCGCAATATCTCACATATGTTGTATTGGGTGTTATCCTTAACTATTTTGATAGCTGCAAGGAATGTTGCTACATAGACATTATTCAACCTGCTTGCATGCTGAAACTTATATCCAAGTATCATTTTCATGAGTTTAATGTCATCTTCCTTGATAGGGTCAACTGTCATTCCACGCCTATCACTCTTAGACAAACAAACTTGCTCAATTTGTTTCTTGACATCCTTGCTAGTGGGAAGCATAAGTCCAGTCATTGGAAGTCTAGTTAACTGATGGATTAGTTTAGTAGTGATGCGAACTGGGACATCTCCAATCCCAAAAAGATCATCATGAATTCTACTTAATAGGATTTTCACCCATTCTGGTTCTTCAAACTCATGTGCATTCGAATACTCAACAATAGGGTTATCTTGTAAGTGTGCAAACTCATCTTTGAAAGTGAAATCCCTATTTAAAATTGATGCCATATGAGAGGCTATATTATCATCTCCTAATGATTCTTTCTTACAATAAATGTATGCATGGATATCTTCCACGTGAACAATGCCAAGCGGGGTTTTGGAGAAATCCCCTTCTACATCATCTAGTATGGATTTGAATGGATGCTTCTTAAATATGAACCTCTTCCTCTCTGCTACATCAAACACAACTGGGGTCACCATACTTACTTGATGTTTTCTTATGTAGGGTTTCCATGAAATTGTAAAATAGCGCGACGGCTAGGGCTCTGTTTCAAACTGATTATCCGTTCGTTCCAACTGTCAAACTGTCATGCCTTCATGCTTTGATGTCTTAGTGCTCCAATGCTCTTCAATTTCTATGCTCTTGAATGTAAATGTGAAAATGATCGACCCCAAATTTCTTTTTATACATTATGTTGCATTTAATGCTTGTAACCATACATAGAGATTTTCAAAATTTGATCCCGATGCAATTCAGATAATGCGTGAATGCATATAGTTGTAATCTGTGCTTTTAACTATGAATCCAAAGGTGCATACTCTGAAGTGAGTACACCAACTGTGCAGGGGTCCTGAGCTAGAATAGCTCCCCCTAAGACCAATAAGGTCTATTCAAGTAGAAGTAGAGGGTGCGTCCACTGTGGATGCATCAACTACTTTGTCAACACTATTGTCCTTCTTAACTTAAACCCATATTTTTCTTGAATCTTCATTTGCTTTGACAAAATTGACTTCTCCTTTTTCTTCAAATAGTGACTTTTTAGGATCCTCTTGTTTCTGAGTTTTGGATCTACAAAACCTTGTGATATGTCTAGCCTTTCCACATGTGTGAAAAATGATAGGAGGTCTGATGTTCTTGCTCATAATGCTGCATTGCTTTGCTGTGTGTCCATTGTAGTTGCATATCTGACATATAATGTTCTGCAAATTTCTTGAGAGTTGATTTATTTGATTGCTTTGATTTATATTCTTGTGATTTCGCTGAGGTTGATTTCTTTGACTTGTTATGCAATGAATAGCCCTGTGACCAAACTTATTACAGGAGTAAAAATAACCATTAAAAGGTCTTACCTCTTTGTAATCTCCTGCCAAATGCCCATGTTTATTGCATGCATAACAAGTTCTATTAACTTGCTTGGTTTCTCTTTTAGGTGGTTCAAATATAACCTTTGTAGTATCTTCAACTTTCTTAGCTTCTGAAGATGCTTCAAGTGTTTTTTCTCTCTTTTGTGATGATTTGATTTCATCTTGTCTTGTACTGAATCCAAGACCAGTAGTGTTCCCTTTTTGCCTTTGCACATTGAGCTGGGATTGAATCGAATCAGAACTTGTGTGAAGTTTATCAATCTTGTCTTTTGCTTCTGTTAATTCAGATTCCAACTTATTCTTCATGTTTTCCAATTCAAAGACTTTCATGTTTGCCTGCAGAAGTTCTTCTTCCAATTGATTTCTTTCTTTGATCTTGTCTTCAATGGTGTTTTGGTTATTTGTAAGCTATTCCTCCAGATATTCAAGTTTATCCTTTAGAGATTTATTCTCTTCATTAAGCTTTTTGACCATTTGTCCTAGATAACTTGTAGAACAATCTTTCAGATCTTTTCTTAGCCTTTTAATAAGTATTTGAGAGCCATCATTTTTCAATCTTAGTTCTTCATTTTCCTTCTCAGATCTGTCAAGATCTTCAAGAGCTGCTTCAAGATTCTTTTTCAAATGTTTTGCTTCAGCTGAGTCCATGATCTCCTCAAGTGGTTAAACTTTCTTTCAGAGGACCAGAGCTCTGATACCAATTGTTAGAAACATTGAGAGGGGGGTGAATCAGTGTTTGTCTATTAATTATATTTCATCCAATTAAACATATATCAAATGTGCATCCAAAGAAACATAACACAAGAACATATAACACATGATATGATTACGGAGAACCTTGATCAGAGGAAAACTCCGGTGGTGATTAGTACCCACAAAATATTGTACGAGGTATAATGAACCTGTTAAAGTTCCTTTGCCCTGTTAGAAGCAGTCTTTACAAATTAAGTAAAATGACCTAGTTAAAGGTCTAACCTTGTTAGGAGTATTTTACAATAACCCTGTTAGGGGTGTATGGCTCATTTCCCAATAAGATGAAGGCTACAACCCTCTGAATGTTGATATGCACTATATCAAAATGAACTGCTATAATGACAATGTTGTCTGATCAGTTCTGTGTATGCATGGATGCTCTTACTCCTTCAAAGAGCTATATCATCTTCTGACTTCATTATACTATCCCTATGTAACTTCTTCTTACACAATTTTTGACCCTTGTAACATATCTTTACATTCCATACTTATATCTTCAAATCCGAATAGGTGCGACCCAAAACAAATCACTAGTCGGCCCTAAAACAAAATATACAACACTTCCGAACAATTCAACCTATGCATGTTTAATACAACATTAATTACATTAATACAAACTTATAACTAAAGGCACTTAGCCATTACATTACAAAATCATTCACGCTGATCAAAACTGTAGTCGACTTCCATGCTCTATTTCCTGGACTACAGGTTTACTAATCTGCCTGTAAATTTTTTGTACTGATGTTTCGTACTCTGTGCATTTGGATCTAGCATGTATATACACCATAGAGTATACACCTAAGGATGCATGCTCTGGTGTGATCTCTAACACATGCACTGATGTGCTGATCTCTGTATGTGTCTGTCTACTCTATTTTCACACTTAGTCATTTTCCTTTCATGACAGAACTTAAGTATGATTTTGTTGCCATGATTGACAAAACAAAATAAGTCATGCTTCCTTAGGAAGTCAACTTGCCAACAATGTTCTCCAATGATGGATGAAGGATAGATCTGATTCTTTTCAGCAGAATGTTTTAAGTTGTGTGACAGAGTTGATGGGTTATTGTAATGAATTTTATATTCTTTGTCATATAATGTAACCCTAAATGATCCTAATCTTGTTGCAGTCCTTGGATTATAAAAGGAATTCCAAGATCATTTAGTAAAAGGGGGAAAATTTTGGGGAAGTAACAAAGGCATTAAGATATTTTACTATTTTCTAGTTGAGTATAACAGATGTATATCTAGAGAGAATTATCATAATAATAAGAAAGTTGCAGACCTTTTGCATTTTATTGAAGTGGCATATGTTTTGAAGCATTTTGAAATTGAATATGGACTCTTTGTATTTAATACAGTGTCTCAGATTTAAGTCTCTCCTTAGTGCTTGCCTCTTGAGTCTTGAATCTTCTGGTTCACTGCATAGATTTTCTTTATGTATATGTTTTAGTCCATAGTTTTGATCAAGGATCAAATTAAAAGCTGCTTTGGATAAAACATAGATTCTTTGGGTATAGCTATAGAAGGATCTTATAAGAAGTGTTTAGTTTTATTTATTCGTATTTATGGTTTTGAGTCCTTTACAATAGTTAGTTTCTATGTCCTGCATTTGAACTAGAATCATTTCCCAATGGATAAAGCACTGGTCAGTAATCAATATTTTCTATTTTGATACATATCTGAATACACTTGGCTATATTCTTCCCTATATGAAAAATCAAAACCATTGTAGTCCCTTAAAGTTTTGTGGTTGTTGGTTGTAGTCATGCGTGGTAGAGAATATTCACTGAATGAGTGGTTATCATCTCATAGTTTCTTGCCATTTATCTGTTGTAATCATCTAGAGTTGTAGTAAGTTGTGAAAGTTAAATGTTTGTCTGGATTAGGTGCATCCTACCTTGGTTTTGCAAAGCCAAATGAGTAGAGGATAGTCTTGTCCTACAGTTGGTCCAGTTACCTGGTAGAGCTCTCATACTTGGAATTAACCATTCCTAATATTAGTGTCAAGGTATATTGGTTACTTCTATAGAATAACAGTTTTAAACATCACCCCCCTCTTAAGATGCCAATATAATTCCATTTTGATATCTTAAGGAAGATAGAGATCTACAACAAGGATAAACACCTTTACCATCAAGGATATATCCTTTACAGAGATGCATGCATTCCAAGCTAGAAAGATGATACAAATTTTTAATAAAGGAAGAGATGGTTGTAAAAGAGATATATTGCAACAAGTGTAATGGGATCTTTATGAAGATACATAGCCATCAAAGAGAGAGGAATAGATCTTTGCATAAAGATATCAACCTCCAAATGATAGGGGAGATCTTCAATAAAGATGACATATCCAACACAATAAAAGTGGAAATGAGGTCAAGAATATACACATTCCCTATTTCCAAGAAAGGGATTCTTGATGAAGGATTACACTTTCCACACTAAGGGGAGATCATTTCTAAATGGCATACACTTTCAAGAAAGGAAGGGGTCATAATCATGGATAAATGCTTCCAAGCAAGGATAAATATATGAAATTCATTGTGTGAGCATATTTTGAAGGGTGATATGGATGAATAAATGACACAAAATCAATTCTTGCAGGTGGATGCACATCTTTCTTATTATCATTAATGATTTTTACTTAATAAATAAAAGAGTTCTTTTCAACTAAGTTATTTGGTTGGGAAGAAGTGTTCTCATCATTTAAAACCTCATTTCCACTCAATCCAATATTAGGTGACATGTTAGTAAGGAAATGCATAACATCATCTTTTCTCAAAAAAAAAAAACATGCTTAAGGTAAGCTTTAGGGGAATAAGAAGGTTTTAGGGTGATATAGGTGTTATAGTTTGGATTAACATTTGAAGCATGTACCTCTTGCACCAAAGAAGCCTTATGAGAAGAGGATTCATTGTTAAGTGATTCTGTCAACTATGATTTTCATCATAATTACATTTATTTTTATAGTGAGTTGGATTACTTGGCGTTAACCGTTCCCACTTGGTTCATTCCCTCTCACCCAACCTTATAGGATACTCGGGAGGCAAGCCCTCTAATTAGGAATGCACTACTTGAAAGAAAATGATGGGTCTAGCTTTTTGGTCACCCAATAAAGGGGAGAGCATATGCCTACCATCCAAACACACAAGATACATTATAGTTGTTCCTTTATGTTAATCTATGTGCCTACTTTAAAGAAGACAATAAAATTGATCAAATCAAGCAAAAATCTCCATGCTAGGCTTGCAAAAAAGCATTAGTAGTTTCATTCTAGATATTTGATAAGCGAAATGGTACTTGCAAGTCAGAAAAACACAAATCAGACCTTAATTTTTTTTCTTTTCTCTGTATTAAATGCGCTGAACAAAGCATCTATGTGCTAATATGAACGTTAAATGCACTAAAATGAACAACAAATGTGCTACACTGAACATTAAATGCGCTAAAATGAACAAAAAATGTGCTAAAAAAATAGTAAGTGCATCACTCAGTATGGTGTATGCATGATTTTGCATGTCTCATGTGCTGTTCTATATGTCTCATGTGCTAATTTGTGCTTCACATGTGCTAAATTGTATTTTGAGTCTAGATCCGTGATGGAATTTTTTGTTAAAAAATGATTAAAAAGGGGCATTCGATCGACCCCATGGGTAGGCACCATTAAATGTATTCTAGAAATTATGTTAAGAAACTAATCACTAACATACCAATGAGAGTTAGAATAACCTATAGCAATAAACAAATTTGAACTACCAACTGTCAAAATTGTCTCATTGTCCTCTATTCTTAAGGATCTATTTGGTCTTTTGAATTGCTCTCAGATTTGCTCATAGCCAATAAGATGAATACCTAAGAAAAAAGATTATAATAATTCTAACTGAATGTATGAATGCAATTATAATGATTTTCCATGATAAAAGGCCGTGATATGATATAGATTAATCTATAATGCATGATAAAGATGAAGATCTACCATATTGAATGAAAATTAAGCTAAGTGTGATGCAATAAATTAAACTAAAATGATGAATTAAGCTACCATGATTATGCAATTAAACTCTATCATGACCAAACAAGCTACTATGATGCAAATGAACATACTAATTAATTGAGCTAAGATGCTTATGAAATGATAATAGCAGCAATTTGATACTAAAAATGGGATCCATTTACCTTCAAAATGCTCTCTTTTTATAGATTTTCCAGGGCTATGGGCATAGGTGGCATGAATCAACGGTCTAAAATTGATTAGGAGAAATAAGTGGTTGAGATTGAAAAGGGAGAATAAATTAATGATGAAATATTCCCTCCTCAACCATAATAAGCCAAGTGAAATTTGCATGGGCTAAAATGGTGACATGTAGCCAATATGGTTGCAAGAAAGGAATCCATGTGACATGTGTCTAATTTGTTGTTGAAGATATTTTATTTTTAACAAATAAGAATAACTAGATATTTTAGCCACATGCCTAGGTGGAAGGATGAGGTGGAAGAGGGTGAGATAGAATTGATTTGATTTAATTGGATTTAGAATAATTTTTTAGGAAAGTGAGCTTTATAATTAAATGTAGGAATTTAATTATATAGTAGAGGAATTAATTAAAAATTAATTAAATAACAAGTATTTAATTAATAAATCTTCAAGCCACTTTTATGTGTGTATACTAACAAGGACTTTGAGCATCTTGAGAGGGAAAAGGACAATGCAAGGGCTAAAATGGGCCTGCTCATATGTTAGGGGAATGTACACTAAAGTAGTTACAAAAGTGTAGGAAAAATTGTAAATGAGGGTATGCAATTTTTGACTCTATAATTATGACCATCAAAAAGAAAAAGAAAAAGAAAATG
>MU225295.1:1725574-1761424 GCA_018584345.1 Thuja plicata | reverse complement strand
TATATATATATATAATGAATAGGTATTGCTAGAGTTTTTGGAAGTGTCCAGGTTGAGAAAAAGTGTGTAGGAAGAAAATTAAGAGATTTGAATTAGAAAAAAAAGAAGATAAAAGTTGCCAGTAAATACACGGAGGAATAACTTTGAAAGTGGAGATGAAGTTTGGTGTCTTTGACTAGAAAAAATCACAAAGAAGAGGCATGCTAGTAGCTTGCGAGGATTTTTGATTTTGGATTGTGCATTGGAATAATAGATTTTTGGATATAGTTTTGTTTTGTTCTAAAAATCGATTAGAGAGTGTGTGATACCAATTGATAATTATAAATTGAAATTTAAGTAGCAATGTTTCTTCTTGTAGGAGATGTTATTTTGATCAGCTAGAAATTGAGACATTTGAAACAGTTCTCTTGGTTCAAACTACATTATGGTGCTCTAAACTTGCAGATGGGTTATGACATGTTGTGACTGCTGGGTGTTTTAGAGGGGGTGATTGCTCTAAGGTTTGTGATGAGGCCGAGGTAGATCAAATTGACATTCTAGAATCTCTTACTATTAAGTTATCTTCTTGGATTAGGAATTCACTTGTTGGGATATTCCATGTAATATACCATCAAAACATTGATATTATTAGAGGATGGGTGCTTTAGATTTGAAAACTAAGAGGTAGATTTTAGGTAATTATGCAAAATAATTTTTTCCTCTTTTCCATTTCCAATCTAGTATATTTATTAGGGACTCTTCTTAAAGGTCCATGGTTTTTAGGGAAGAATGAACTTTGTCTTAAAAAAGGGTCAATGAGCTTTAATCCGTTCAATGATATTAGCTTCAAGTTTCTTAGTAGGTACCAATTTTTCACAATCCACGAGTATTAATGATATTATTTTGGGTTAAATCATGTATTTTTTAAAATCAATGTTTCATATCACACACAGTGGTCGATCATCAGGAAGAGGAATAAGATGAATAAAATGAAAAATTAATTTTCAAGATTCTTGTTTAGGTTAGACTTCCAAGGCTACCTTTGGAGTCTTGGAATGAATTATTTTATGCTAATTGACAATGCCTTTGGACAATATTGTGTTATTGATCAGATCACAAAATTAAAAAAGTGTTTGTTATTTGCTAGATTTTTTGTGTTTGTGGACAAACACAAGGTGTTGTCTACTCAATTTTTCCCAACTTCCAAATATGATATTTGGTTATAGAATATTGATTCCAAATACTCCTATTATTTGTCATTATTGTTATAAAGTGGTCTATACTTCTATGAGTTTTCCAAATAACAAGAAACACCATTTTATATAGAGGAAAAAATATCATACTCCTACTACTAATGAGGAGTTTGTTACATCCTTTGAGTAGGTACAAAAGAAAGACAATAACGGGAAATCTCTTATCAAATAGTACAATGTTAGGTTCCTCTTATAAAGAATCGATGCTTGAAGAGGATTTTTCTTGTGTCCTTATGGATTTTTCTTGTTCTAAGACAAAAAATTAGAAGAGAAGGATCCCTTTACTATGTTTAAACAAAATCATCAGAACAAATTTATAAACCACCCCAAATTTAGGTTGGTTAATTATATGATTTTGTAATGTCCCATATCTTGTAGTTTCTTTGTTGTTCCCTGGTTATCCTTTGTTGTATTGTTATTCCTCTTGCTAAAACCCATTCTTACCTTAATAAAAAAATAAATCATAGCACAATATAACACTAGATGCACCTCAAGAAAATCTGCACAAGGCTAGGGTTTCATGCATACGGCGTCCTGTCTGTGTCTTTTCTCTGAGCCTTCCATCTGTCATACCGCATTTACTACGAGATTTTTGCATTAGGGTTAGCTTTTAGTATGGCTTCGGCCAACTTCGGCCCATCAGTTGATGCTGGTGCGTGATTTGAAGCTTTGGAAAGCCATGGTGCCTCCTTTGAACAAACATCCTCGCAAGTTTGTCCTGAAGGTCTTTCACAAGGTAACCCTGATATTGTTCTTAATTTGCAAGAATTTGATTCTACATGTGAATGGTTAGAAAAGCATACTCTAATTGGATATTTTGTGGGCCGTACTCCTCTTGAAAGTATCCTAAAAAATTGGGTAAACAAGAGCTGGACTCCTCATGGGGTCTTCCTTGACGGTGTGCAAAACCTTACCAAAGGTTTTTTTATTTTCCATTTTGCTAACCCTTCCCAGGCAGAAGCTGTTTTTAGCTACGGGCCCTGGACTGTTAGGTCTTCCCTACTTGTTTTCCAGAGATGGTCTTGAGACTTCACTATCTTAGACGACAATAAAATTAGGGTCCCAGTTTGGGTTGAGTTTCCTGGTCTCCCTTTGCCATGTTGGCCATTTATTGAGTCCATTACTAAAACCCTTGGTAAGGTCATTGTCATGGAGCATGACAAATTTTTCAATGCCCCCAGAAGTGTGTCTGTGTTAAGGTCAACCTTTCTAGGGACCTCAAAGACACTGTTGAAGTCCAGATTGGTTCTCTCACCATTTCTCAAAAAGTACTCTATTTGAACTTGCCCAACACCTGTTATAGGTGTCAATCGGTAGAGCACAAGATTAAGGACTACCCGATGGTTACCCCTTAGGTGAAGCCATCACCAAAGGAAGCACCGATAAAAAATGTGGAAGCTGGAAAAAAAGAAGAATGAACTACAGTTTTGCGAAAAGGTAGGAATGCCTCAGGTTCCAAGTTGATGCACGCTGCTTCTGCGGCTGTGTCGTCTCTGAAACCTTTGGTTGGAGATATTCCTCTTTCCGTTGAAGCACCAATGGTGGTGCCACTTAATTCAAACCCTGTTATCCAGGGGAAAAACTTAGCTTCGAGGCCCTCCACTTCAGAGGTGGTGCTCGCGCCACCCGTGGTTTCTTTGGTTTTCTCCTAGTCTTTGTGTCGGTCTCGCAGTCCTGATGGACGCACAGACGACCTAGAAAAAAAGTGGTTTATCTCTCATGGAGATTTACTCCCCAGCTTTGGCTCTGTACAAGCTTTCTTGCATAATAGTTTCTCCTCTCTTGGGGACAAGGAAACCATGCAATATTTTTTATGAATTTTTTGTCCTGGAATGTGCAAGGTCTAACTGACCTCTCCAGAAAGTACTATGTTCATGATACCCATTACAGACTTCACAATCTAGACGTTTTATGTTTACAGGAAGTGAAAATTTCTAGGTTCCTACTTAATTCTGCCTATCGTGTCATTTGGTCGGATGACATTGCTTTTTCTTCTCAGCATGAAGCTGGTAAAGGTGGTGTCATTACTATTCTGTCACCTTACCTTCATTCTTCTGTTATTACTCATGGATCTGATCTGATGCAGTGTGTCACTTGGATTTTGCTATCTTTTCATAACCATTCTTTTGGTATCATTAATGTTTATGCCCCTAATGATGCAGTGGAAAGATCTCAACTTTGGTGCTGGCTGGCAGACAATTTGCCTCCTGCTACTTGGGTTATGTGTGGGGATTTTAATATGGTTGAGCTGCCCTCTGATAAAGAAGGGATTACACCTTTTCACTGGACAGCTGGGGAGAGAGAAGCCTGGTACCATATGTGCAATAAATTGGGCCTTTTTGATCCCAATGCTAACCGCCGCCAGCAGGGTGGGATTTGGCATACTTGGTCTAATTTAAGAGCTGGTTCTGACTGCATGTTTAAGAGACAAGATCATGCTATGATAATGGCTTAATCTCTTTTCTTTTTTTTTGAAGATTGAGGCCTATACATCATTCCTCTGACAGATGTAACCTTGTCAGATCACTTCCCCATTTATTTTTCCATCACTTGGCATTCTTTTGCCAGGCAGGCTTCTCAGATGCAATTTTATCTCAACACGTCAGTGCTGACACATGCTTCCACTATTGCTCACATTCTTCAAGTTTGGAATTTAGAGCCTCAGCCCCACCGTCATCTTGGTTGGATTCAATGATGGAATGATGTCATCACTCGTACTATGAGATTTCTTCACATTTATGGCCGCTAGTTAGCCTGCTACAGGAAGCGTGCATATGAAGCTAACACCAAGGCTCTTTGTAACACTGTTGATGTGCTTGCGTTGAACCCCTTTGATTCTGAACTTCAGCTTAAGCTAGCCCAGCTTTGACATGAGAAGAAAATTGCTGATGCCTATGCTGCTCGTGGAGCTCAAATCAAAGCTCGCCTCCACTAGTTGGAGGTGGGCGATAAAGCCTATAAGGAGTTTTTTCATGCTCTCAAAGACCGACATACCAATGTTGGTATTCAAAAAATCAAACAAGGATCTGATACCCTTACTGAGCTTCCGACAATTCTCCAGGCTTTTGTTCAGCACTATGAAAAAGTGTTTTCTTCACAGGGTAATTCTATTGCACGGGAGGAAGCTCTTAAGGCTTGTATTGTTGTTACTCCAAACCATGTAACGATTGAGCAGCGAGCCTTTTGTGAGAAAATGCTTACCATTAGTGATCTCAAAGAAGCAGCTTTTTCTATGGCCAATGACAAATCTCTAGGATGTGATGGCTTCCCCTGTGAATTCTACAAACACCTTTGGGATGCTGTTGGTCCTGACCTGCACAAAGTTTACCTTGAGGCCTTTCACAATAAAAGTTTGGGTACTTTAATTAATAAAGGAAATATTAAATTCATACCTAAATTTGGGGATCCCGAGGATATCTATAATTGGAGGCCCATCACCTTGTTGAACGTCTCCTACAAGATAATTGCTAAAGCTTTAGCTCTCAAAATCAGACATCTCCTTCCTTTTATTGTTCACCCTGAGTAAACTGGCTTTATTAAATCCAAGTATATTTTTGACAACATTATTGTTGTCTGGGAAGGGATGGAATGGGCTCGTCAATCTAAACAGGCTACCTTTTTCCTTAAAATTGATTTTGCTAAAGCCTATGATCGCATTGAATGACCTTTCATTCTTGCTATGCTTCAAGCTCTTGGGTTCAGTCCTCACTTCCTGTAGTCTGTGGAAATGCTTTTTGGTGATGCCTATATGTTCATTACCATCAATGGGTCTCAATCTGATACTTTTGGGATTTTTAGATCTATCTGGAAAGGTTGTGCGCTGGATCCTGCTCTATATGTGCTTGCTGCTGAAGGCTTTGGGTATTTGCTTGCCAATTCTGTTTCCTCTGGTTTGGTTTGGGGCATTTCCTTGCATGAATCCTCTTCCCATCTTGTTAATGGTCACTTTTTTTATGACTCCTTTCTCAGACTTATTGAGGATGAGGAGAACATCTCTAATGCCTTGCAGTGCCTAGACACCTTTTGTCAAGCCTCTGGATCTGATATCCAATGGTCTAAAACCCTTTGTTTTAGACAGTCTTTTCTTCGAGCCCCTCCCTGGCTTGATAAATTTGATTGGAAGTGGGTTCAGCATGGGGAAGTCTTCCACTTCCTGGGCATTCCCTTTGATTTCCATGGTTCCTCTATGGATTTATGGAATGTTGTGATTGCCAAGATTTGCAAGCCTCTCTCCCTTGCTGGGAAATTTCAGATTTGCTCCAAAGTGCTGGCTACTACTCATGTCTACTACTCTTCATGTTGGGCTCCTTCTAAGGCCTCTTATCTCAAAATGGAACGTCTCCTCAATGAATTTCTTTGGACCTCTGGAGCTGATAGCCATGGTTTTCACAGGGTTGCCTGGGAGTTCTGTTGCCTTCCGCGTGATTCTGGAGGCCTTGGCCTTCTCTCCAATTAGAAGAAAGGGCTTGCTCTCTATGCTAAGTGGATTATCCATGCTCTTATTGGTGATGAGGCTTGAAAAATTCTTGTCAGGCACTGCATCTCTTCAGGATTCCTTGTTCACAGGCCGGCTTGGAAGGGCATTGGTCTACAAACCTTTCTCACTATGAAAGAACCTATTCAGATTCATGGTGCTTTCATTATCAAGAGCATTTGGAAAGCCTAGGAATCTCTTAAGCCCTAGCTCTGTTGGGATGGTGATACCTTTTGCAATGGGCTTTCTTTCAATCAGCAGAGCCTCTAGTGGTCTTCATTGTTTTCTATTCAAGGCATCCCCTTGCCCAAGACTCCAGGGACTAGTGCTCTGCATTTTTTCAAACATGGCATCCGGATTCCCAAGGAAATTTTCTCTAGGGCCTCTATGGGTCTCCATTCCTGGGAGGATATGCAGGTTCAGTATCGTTTGGCTCGCTCAGATCGTCAAACTTTTAGTCTATTGGTTTCTGTGATTCTTGCTAACTTGCTTCATAAGATTGGTATTCAGTTTATTAGGCCCTTGTGGAAGGATTGGAAATGGTATCCTGCCATGCCTTTCAACAATTATAAACTAAGGCTGGGTTACAGGTGGTTGTCTCCCCATCTTCCGATGGTGGAGACCCTTAATCAGAGATGGCATCTTCACTCTTCCACTTCTCACTGGAGCTCTCACTTTCAAATTGTCTGGGCTGCCATTACAGAGCCCAAGATGGCTCTTTTTTCTTGGTGTTTGCTTTTTCAAGGACTCCCAGTGGGACCTAGGCTCAAACATTTGGGTGTTCATGACCCTCGATGTCCTTTCTGTGGTCACCCTAAGACTTTCTTGCACATCTTCTGGTTCTGTAGGAGAGCTCAACAGTATTGGCAGTGGATCCATGATTTCTTCAAACCTTTTTAGCCTAAGCCTTTTTCCTTGCACATGATTGTCTTAGGAGATTATCCTAGACTTCCCTCCAAGTTTACCCAGATTTGGCATACTTTCAGGATGGAGATATTGTTCACTTTGTGGAAAGATAGGAACGTTGTTATTTTTTCTCACAACTTTCTTGATATGAATGTTTCTCTATATAACAAGGCTTGCATATGTAATAATGTTATGATGTAGATTCAAGTTCAAGCTAATAAAGTGTCTCTAGAAGTGGCTCACCTGCAGGAGTTGCTCAATCATTAGGGAAATGCTCCCTGCACTGTTGCCAGGGTTTCCCCTGATGCCATTTCTGCTGAAGGTACTCCTCCTAGAGGCCGCCGCCATGTGCACAACCCTTCGGCGCGCCGCTCACATACCCCGCGGTTGCAGGCACCCCATCACCACTCTTCAAGAGGTGGCAAAGATGGTTGGCAGTGCCGCTCAGCTTCTCTGCCTCTTCCTACTTCTAGGTGGTCTCCAGCTCCAGCTCAGTCTGCCCCTCCTGATGCTCCTAGTTCTTGTCGTGGCTCTAATTGGCATCCTGCCACTTCTTCCAAGTTTCCCCGCCTAGCTCTGGCCATTTCTCCACCCAGGGTGGAAAAGAAAGATAAGAAAGAAGCTGAAGATGATGGATGGTCACTTCCCGACCCTCCTGTCAACCCCAATGATGTGTGGGGTTCTGATGATAAAGATCCTCCTCCTTCTGGCACCGCTCTTGCTGCTTAAAGGCTTTATGCCTTTTTTTTTTATGAATAGTTGTTTCCGTTTCCAGCTTTGCCATGTAAACTCTGCGGGTTGATTTCTATATCCCCCGACCCCTTTTTTGTGAATATGTAACTTTAATATTTTATTAATAGAAAAGGCACTATTCATCAAAAAAAAAAAATCTGCACAAAAGAAAAATATAACCTCCAAAAAATTCCACATGGTTTAATGTATTATCTCCACAATAATTGGGCATGGCTTAAACATCACACACTAAGCATTGACCTCTTAGCGTGGATGGTGTGGGGCCCACTGAGTCCATGGTTTTTAGCTGCTATTGTTTCCGTTTGCCAGCATTGTTTTTGTTTTTCCAAACAGTCAAATGAACCATAACAGCCAGCAATTACCAACTCGATTCCCGCAGACAAGAAAACCAAATTTAAATTCAAATTCTTTTTCCGCACTACATAACTTAAATAAATTAAAATAAATTGATACCCACTGATTGATGTGGATATTCATTGGGTCAGATGCTAGCTGTCAAGACAGACAGACAAACTTTTAGTGAAAAAATCCAAGCATTTGTGGGGATTCGACACCAGAGCATAGAGAAGCTCTTTGGGTGCTGCTCACATAGTCCGTCAATGGAGAAGGGAATGACAGATTATGGTTTTGTCCAGTGAAGACATGAGGAATAATGGAGGAGATGACGTGTTTGTAAAGGATATGTTGAATGGGAGATTAGAGACCGTCAAAGGAGCAATGGTCGTTGAGACTTTGCATCTGTTGAAGATGGCATTTGAGTGCCAAAATTTGCACAAGTCCCAAATGAGAGACAATTCCAAATTTCTAGTACCCACATAGAAGCAAAGTACACGAGTATTACTTGAATACTCTTACACATTCCCAACTCTTTTTAGCTTCGTGGTAGGATTTACAAATCCTGTCTCATTACATCTGGTAATGTCACGTTTGATTGGTTCAAAAGCATAAAAAGAAGTACATTTTTGAAACCAAGGGATAAGAAGGCTACTCCACAATTTCATCCTAAACTACAACATTATATTGGCTGAATTTTTAAGTATAATTTATTTGATGAAATTTTCATATTCAAATATTGCTAGTGTTTAGTAAAGCGGAAGAGTGCTCTGGTTTATGTACTAGTCTCGCAAATATTGCACGCTATCCAATTTTATTGCATTGCAAATTCATAGTTTTTTCACAATCTGATATCATGATGTCTTTACATATCTTTACATTTAATTAGATTGATATTATTTGTATCAAATTCAACATTATTGTTATATTTCAAAATTTATGTAAGGTGAGTTCTAGTTAATTTAGTTATTAAGAATAAACTAATAATGTATAAAATTATATAACATTAAGAATTATGAATTCAAAAAGTAAAAGGATGATAAAATTGTTAAATAATAATAAGAATTATGGATTTAATTAATAAAAAGAAGATTAATGTATATAAAATTAATTTCATGAGATTTTTCTATTTTCTTTTTCTATTTCTTAAAATGAGTTGGACCTAATCGTCTTCAAAATTTAATAACTGAAAAAGAGGTAAAGATCAAGTCTTATTCAATAAAATATCTATGATGCTTTAAATGGATACGACTGAAATTATACTCTTATACATTTTTTGTGAAATAAATATTCCTTAATCCTTACTTTTAATTAAAAAATATTGATTTTGTATATTAGATTCCTTGTTTGTTCATAAATCAAAGGAGAAAGGCAATAAGAAGAAAAAGAAGTAAGACAAAAAGTGTATACAAGGACAAAATGGGGTCTACATCTCTCCATAAATCTACCATTATATTAAAAAATTGATAAGAAAATCCTAATACAAAAGGAATAAAAAGATAAGGATAAATAAAATAATAGATAAAAGTATGGTGCCAATTAGCTATCATGATCTTATGAAGTAGAGATGATCATTTTTTTTGATATATGTGGACCTAAAGCGGTCATATTAGTTTAGGTACATGTGTTTCCCAGTTGAAATACATGTACCGTGCTAAGTGGTTGATTTAAAATTTATAAATACTATTGTGAAAGTAAAAATAGACTCTTGAAGTCATGTGATTTTAATAGGGCATGTGTGCATAACTATCATGTATGAAGTTGCATCGATATATTAGAATTGATTCTTGTGTAGATGTGTGTGATGCCATTATATTGAGCATCTCGTCCATGTGTGCAAAATATTAGCATTGCATTGTGCATGCAAGGGAAGGTTGGAGTGCATCAATTAAGTTTATGTTGAGATGATACACATGAGTGTGATTTGTAAAAAAAAATCATAGTTCAATATGCATGGATGATTCACTATAGTACCTCTTTTAACATGTGAATCCACATAGTGAGTGATTTTTCAAATATGAGGATTGATGGTGGAAATGTCTTCTTTGGTAACCATACATTCCCTAGCATTATTAAATATAGATCCTTCAAGACAAGATTTTTCATAGGAATATTAAAAAGGATTTTCAAAAGATCTACATATCCTAGGGTTGTAACATAATTTTTTATCCATGAAAATGATGAATGATATGTGTGTGTGGAAAGCCTTTAACAAAAAAGGGTGCAAAATATTTCATGGGTTATTCTTCTTATAAAGGGAAATTTGATATGTGTGTGTGGAAAGCCTTTAACAAAAAAGGGTGCAAAATATTTCGTGGGTTATTCTTCTTATAAAGGGAAATTGTATTGAGAATTGTTAACACATTGATGCAATTACATATATTTAGTATACTGATTATTTATATCTACAATAAATTTACCTATTATTTAGACCCCATATCAAGTAGAATTATTTGCACAAGTCACCTAGATGAGTTGTGTGGGTTTATGAGATTGATCTTAACTCAAAGAGAAATAACCTACATATTGAGAGGACTAATTTGTGTCATGAGATACTAGGCCACATTGATGAGAAAATGCACATATTCTTGAAAATAAAAGTCTTCTAGAGAGAAATCAACTAATTATTCTTCAATTTTTTTTTTGGCGCATTATATTTACAAAAAACAAAAATTCTTTTTAATTTTTCCAATCTCTTTTAGATTTGAAAGTGCATTAGATTCAATCCATAGTGATAGTGTTGCTCTAATCTACCTCTAATTTCACTTACAATTTTTTTTTAATTATATTTCTTTTATTTATGATTTATCTATAAAAATATTAATCTATTTTCTAAAGCATAAATATGAAATCTTCATTTATTTTGAGAATCTTGTGGAGAATTAGAATGATCAATATAAATATCAAGGTGTTGAAGATAAATAATGGTGGAGGATATTGTTGAAAAATCTTGATGCATTTGACAAAAATAATACAATTATATGCAATGTAAGACAACTATATACACCCCTCAAAAAATATAATGAGAGAATGATGTTGTTCAAATGTAATGAATTATTGAACTATATTATGAATGCATGAAATGATCTAATGTGTCTCCATAATATGACGTCTTTTTTTCACAAAAGGGGTAAAAATTTACTCAAGTGAAACCAACAAATATAGAGCAAATGGCCTCATGCCCACAATAAACTTCAAACGAGGAAAGCACAGTGAGTCCCCAAAGGAACAAAATTGAAAGGAGAAATTAAAAGTTTCCATCGTCTCTATTTAAATTTCCCAAAATATCTAAATAATCTAGAGGTAGAGGCTCCCAATTATCCACATACCATCCCTATAAGCTCTTAGAAGCCCACTTAGCTAGACAATCAACCACTTAATTACACTCACTAGGAATGTGATAGAAAGAAATGTAATCCAAGGATCCACAAATATTCAGGGTCTTCTTACACACAAAGGTTAATTTCCAAGAAACTTCATCTAGCTGACAACAATTCAACATATAAACCCCAATCTATAAATTAGACTCACAAATAATCATTTTGCAACCTAAAGAGAACCTTCTCTCAGCACCATGTAATATAGATAGGGCCTCCATCAAATTATTTGAATATTGTCCTTTATATTGAAAAAAAATCCACAATATTTCCATCATTGCTCCTATCAATGCCACCAATTCTTTCCTATCCAATATTCCCTCTAGAATTCCCATTGGTATTAACCTCTAAAACTCCCTCAGGGGGAGGGAGCCATCTTCCTTCTCTATGAAGTTTTTGTTTAGTTTGTCTTGTTATTTTCCTATAAGAAGAATATATCCCATCACCAACTATACTAATATCATTCCTCACTATAGCTAGATCACAAGACTCCACAAGAGAAGTTATACTGGACTTTTCTAAAATAGTCTCCTAACGTATGGTGATAATCTTCCTCCACACAATGAAGCTCTCAATTTCAAAACTTGGAAAGATCTCCAAACTAGTGTTCCATCTATTGCTCAACTAGAAGAAAGTGACAAGAAAACTATCCAGTCTCTTAGAAATTTCTTCCTCTCCCATTCTCCTATTATTCAAAGTGTAGATACCATTATTTTCCTTCACATATATCACAATTAAGAAGTCTATATTCATGAAAAATTCTACATGTGAATGGAAACATTTTGTAATCTAGTTGTGGGGTCCTGGAAGAGAATCCCAAACAAATTTTCATAGAGTCTAGTAATGGGTTATTTAAATCAAATTCTACAAAAAATTGTCCATAAGAAATTAATTTTCAATCCTGATTTTGCATAACTAAACCCATCGGTTTTCTAAGAAGCATTGGGATTGATTGGGGAATGTCTTCCCTCCAAAACTTCAGTGGAAGCCTTGGCAACCAAACCCCCATGACCACTCTTGAGGGGACATCCTTATTAGAGTTAAAGCCTACATGCCAAGGTTTGATAAAGATCCCCAGTTGATTAAAGAAATAAGGGCCCCTTTCAAAAGCCCTATTCCTATCCATCATGCAAGAAAAAATAACCAAAAAAGAATTATTGGCCACCAACAAAATCTCCATGTCTCCTTCCAAATTCTAAATCCAATGAGCCTAGGATTATAAAACTAGCAAGGAAAGTCAAAGACCCATAAGTTTTCATATTGGGGCATGGTTGCACCAATAAGAAACATTGTCTGAGTCTTATTCAGGTTGAATAACAAGAACATGGCAATCTTGGCACCTCTCCAAATAGTCATTCATCTTCTTGATTTAAGGACCTCCTTTAGAAGAAGAAACCATTTCCCCAGTTTGAGACTCACTTGAGTGCATCTTAGCACTTGCATGTAGAGAAGAAGACATATATTCCATTTCTAAATTACTAAAGATCTTCTGGTATGGGGATACACCCTCATTCTCTATTAGAAAAAACAAAAAAACACCAAAGAGCCACACTCGGAAGAAACACCACTCCCAACTCTCAAGGCCTCGTAGAACCCATAGCCACATGAAAATAAACCCCAACCAAAGATAACAAATAGATAGAGCTTGGACACAAATGTCAACAACCCTAGAAATCATTCCTAACCAAACTAAAACCACTAAAAACACCTATTGAAAATATCAACAAATCCCCAAACCACCCACGAACAAAACACTTTTTATTTCAATTACAATGTTTCTTTGGTTAGATTATAGTAGTTATATAATTTTAGTTTTTTAGATCTCCTAGCTCTCTAGAGTGTTAGTAGCAGTGAGGTAGCATAAGGAAGATTTTCTCTTTGGAACCTGAAACAAATCCCTTACCCTAAAAACATTTAAAAAATCATATAACTTAAATTTCACCTAATTTTACCTACATAAATCCCCAAGGATGGTCCTAATTGTCATTACATCTATTCATTATCTCAAGTAAATTTTGTGACATAAAGACCAACCTAATTTTATTCCATGTGTGTGGAAATGACCCTAAAGTTTCAAATTTTAAAAATTTAAAACCTAATCCAAAGACAACTCCCTCCAATAAGATATTATGGTTTGAATTTCAAGAACGAAACATATTAATTCATGCACTAAAGGTATTGCATATTGGGACAAATCATAATTTATTAAACCATTGAGGAGACATTTAGAAATTGCATAGAGAGCATAATACAGAATGAATATTTCATCATTAGATTGTATCATCATCTTAGACATCAATAGACATTTGATCATTTGTTTCATACCATTGACTTCAAAACAAGGGTTTTATCAAAGTAGAAACTCATAGACTAGAAAGATCCTAATTGATATCTTTTGACACTACCCTTTCCAAACATAAGTTCTACACATTAAGGTTAATAGAATCTACAAATCAAATTCAATATAGATAGTTTCATGTTCAAGGTTTAAATAGATCAAATCTACAAATCAAGTTCAATAAAGATAATTTCATGTGTAAGGCTTAGATCCATCTAATCTACAAGGGTCAAGATCAAATAGATTTTCATGAAAATGAACTTGAATAATAGATATATTTTTTAGTACATATGTGAAGAAAATTGATATCTAGAATTTTTTTAAGGTGCTTGGTAAACTTTTTAATGTGACCAATGACATTAGCATGAAACTCTCTTCGGCTCCACATGGAATGCTTTTGACGTGGAGCTATGAACCAATGAGGCTATAAATGGGAGACGTCATCCCCTTATTACACAGCTAAGGCTCGAACCTGCGAGCACATTGGATCAATGAAGGAACAAGCCCACAATCACAATGGCCCAGCGAAGGTTTGAACCAAAGTGGAGACAACAACAAAATCGCCACTTAACCAACACACTAAGTGGTGAACCCCCCGAATTAACATCTAAAATTGAATATCGTTTGTTTATTTTAATATTTTATCCAATTCTTATTCATTAAAGAATTTATAAAAGTAAATATTTATTTTAGTTATTTATTTATCACATATTTTATTAAAAAAGATAAGATGTTATTTTCCTAGAAAAACAACTGATATAAAATTATTTGATTTACTAGACACACACTCTCTCTCTCTCTCAACTAGTGCAAGGTAATGTTAATATTATTATTCACAAGTATAATATTATTTACAAAATATCACTAAAAATTAACATATTAATATTGGTATCACATTAAAAATATATTTTATTATAAGTATACTTATATTGTCGATATTGCAAGGTTAATAAAAAAAGGATTTAAGGAAATTATTAAACTATTTTTAAATATATATTAACTGTTTAGTTTTATTAATTTTCACATAATTTTATTAACTTGGTATGTAAGTAGAAAAATATTCCAACAATAAGGAGATATTTTTGGAATTAGAATCTGTTATCTTTATTTTAAATCAAATTTATTTTTTAAGATTTTGTAACATTTTATCAATTATTATATCAATAGTATACAATAATCAATATTATTCAATTAAATATTAAAGGTTAAGAATTATTTATTTTAGAGAAATTGTTCATCTATGACTCCAAGATACTTTAGTGTAACTTGTTTAAAAAATATAAAAACAAAAATAGAAAAAAAAAACTTATGAAAGTGTTTCATAATTCTTACTCTTAAATAATTTTATGTGTTATAAGTTTATTCTTAATAACTAAATTGGTTGGAACTCATCATACATAAATTTTGAAATATAATAATAATGTTAAATTTGATACAAATAATACCAATCTATTTAAATGTAGAGGTCATGATATCAAATTGTCAAAAAAAAATATGAATTTGCAACACAATAAAATTAGGTATCTTGCAATATTTGCGAGACTAGTACATAAACTAGGGCACTCTTCCTTTTTACTAAACACTAGCACTATGAAAATTTCATCAAATAAATTATACTTAAAAATTCAGCCAATATATTGTTGTAGTGGAACCCTTTAGGAGGAAATTGTGCAACAACCTTCTTATCCCTTGGTTTCAAAAATGTACTCTTTGTATACTTTTAAACCAAATGTAATGAGACAGGATTTATAAAGCCTGCCACAAAGTTGATAAGAGCTAGGAAAGTGTGAGAGTATTCAAGTAATACTCATGCACTTTGCTTCTATGTGGTTACTAGAAACTTGGAATTGTTTCTCATCCTGGACTTGGGAGAATTTTGGCACTCAAATGCCATCTTCAACATATGCAAAGTCTCGACGACCATTTCTCCTTTGGCGGGCTTTAATCTCCCATTCAACATATCCTTTATAAACATGTCATCTCCTTCATTATTCCTCATCTCTTCACTAGACAAAACCCTAATCTATCATGCCCATCTCTATTAATGGACTATGTGAGCAATACCCAAAGAGTTTCGAAGGAAAGTCTGTCTGTCTATCTTGATAGTTGACATCAAACCCAATGAAGAACCACATCAATGCATGGGTATCAATTTATTTTAAATATATTTAAGTTCTGTAGCGCGAAAAAATGATTTGAATTTGAATTCAGTTTGCTTGTGCGCGGGAATCGAGCTGGTGACTGCTGGTTATTACGATTTATTCGACTGTTTGGAGAAACATAAACAACGCTGGAAAAAATAAACAACAACAGCTAAAAACACAGACTTAGTGGGATCCACACCATCCACACTAAGAGGTCAATGCTTAGTGTGTGATGTTTAAGCCATGCCCAATAATTGAAGTGTCAACTACCCTAGTTGTGTTTTTCCATGTAAACAAGCAAATGAAACCCAGGTAGCCACATATACAACCTATAAGAGAATCTCAACCCAACCTTAGACAAGAATCCAACATTTCCACTAGCCAACCTCAAAATATACTCAGTGCTTGCTATAATAGAACATATTTGAACAAAATCACTAAGTGGTATTACATAAACCATGCACCTTAAAACCATGACCCCAAATCAGGTAGTTGGTATTGTTGATGTGAGTTTTGTTCCACTACAACATGTTGTGAGATGAAACACCAAATATCAAATCCTCTCTTGAATAAAGACACTTCTTATGCTAAGACTGCAATGAAAGATCACAAGGGGACTTCAAGGTTCCTTTTTAATGTGGATACTTGCTCATTTGAAATAATGTGATTTTCTAGTTTCACCAGGGGACTTAGGTTATTTTCTAAGACCTGTCAACTTGATTTGATTGATTTGGCTTCACAATGTACAATGAAAAAATATTTTGATCTCCAACTTATGAAATGAAACTTAAAATGAAACTACTTCTACTTCTACCTAAGGATGCAAAAAAGAGTGAATACACTTGCACTCTACTAGATGGAGTCTTGTCATCGACTCCACTCACCTAGAGAAAGATTCTAAGGTGTGTTCAAATAGTTTTCAAGTCCATACCATTTCTCCAATCTCATCCGTGGATGCAAATCAAAGATCAAGTATAAACTAAAGTTAAGTGCATTCAAATGTCATTCGACCATGCAAGGCAAAAATGACAATCAGTTAGTAGCTAGTAGTTTGGTCTATGATCAAGTCAAGAAAGTATACTTCCATAATTACTCTTATCTAACTAAACTACTCAAAGTAAATTCTAACTTAAAACTTGAAAGCAAATCTATTCTAAGTGAGGAATGTAGATCACTATGCAATACTTCCAAATAGAGCACAAATGTTCACTATGTAGAGCACAACAATGAATAGTAAAGCAAATTTGGAAATATTTTAGCAACAAGTCTCCAAAAATTTTCTCTTAAAAATGAGGATAGAAATCCTTATATAGGGGTTTAGTTACAACAAACGATCAAGATTAAACAAAATCAATGGCCCAGATTAATCCACTACAAACCCTAATTAGGATTACCACCCCTATCATCCAATGAGATCAAAGCATCACTACGTGGGCCAATAGAAAAAATTACAAAGTTTTGTTGACTAATCAAAATGCACCAAACTGTGGGCCAATCAAAACAAAGCACCTAACTATCATCCAATGATAAAATTAATTTCCACACAGGCTTACATCAAATCTTCTTTTAGAATATAATTTCCTTTGTTCTTTTCTCTCCTTTCTAATTCAATGAACCTGGACAAAATACCACTAAGTTCATCCTTTGGAGGAATATACACCCTTTGTATCTTCATTTAGCCATATCTACCTCAGTTTCACTTGTGGCAACGAGTCTTCCCCAATCTGGCATGTTGTCCTTGTTGATCTCTAAGTTTTGTTGATCATTAGTGTCCCACACTTAGTCATTTATCCAGGCAGGTTAGCTGATCATCACTGCGGCCGAGCTATCCAGTATAGGCCGAGAAATATGACATAGTCATTGCTAAGAAGATAGTGATTGCCAAGTGACTTGGCAATCAAGCAATAGTTGATCATGTTCATGCCGAGAGCTAGAGTCTTAATGTGCCGAGCAAGACAGTTTTGACATATATGTTTGGAATGACACAAACTTAAAGGTAAACCATTTTGAGCTGACTTGTTCACGCATTTAATGATTTCAATGGAGTTAATTATGCATTAATTATTTGATCCCAATGCATGACATGGAGCCAATCAGAAAATTGAAATGCCTAAGAAGCATAAGAATTTGATCTTGATCGTTGATCTAGATCTAGTTGCCAGATTCGTGAAGTATATTAAGATTGCTTCTTAAACCCTAAGTGTGTGTGCATGTGAGAGACAGAGAAGGTGTATGCATACATGAGAGATGTAAAAAGAGTTATGTTGATAGAAGAAGCATAGATCTAACATAGTGAAAGAGCAGTAAACAACAGAGTAAAGACATATCAGATTATTAGATTAGAGAAGGTATTGGAAAGAGGAGATCCGTTATCAGTATTAGAGTGCATAGCAAAGGATCAGTTCTTGAGACATTCTAACCAGTGTATCAGGTGAAATCTCTTAACATAGTGGTTCTAAAAGACCTTTCTAAATCTCTTAGACAAGTGCTTACTTTTTTGTAAGTTTAAATCCTTTTACAAGGTAGATTGTAATGATCTAAAGATCTTAACCGAGCATACCTTTAAGCAGGTAGATTACATTTTGTAATCAAATTTTATATCCCTAACATGCACACTTTATTGCTGCAGTAGTGAAGATCTTTGTGGGTATCATCCCCACCCCAGTTTTACCTTATTGGGTTTCTAGGTTACCAAAATTCTATTGTCTTGAGTTATTTATTTACTGTCATGGATGCTACTAGTTGATAGTTCAATTACATTTATGCATGGTTTTGGATCAGTTTTGTTTTAAAGGATAAAAGTTTAAGATTTGATTCACCCCCCCTCTCAGTATCTTACTTTCCCATATTGTATTTCCAACAATTAGTATCAGAGCACAATTCTCCTACAAAAGGTTTTAATCATCTTGAGAGTACAGATCTTGAGATGGAGATTTACAAGTTGGGAAAAGTCACTGAGAATCAAAAGATTGAAATTCAGCTTGAAATTGCAAGATAGGAACTAAAAAAGTCCTTACAAGCAAGGAAATATTTGGCCAAACAAATGAATGATACTCATTATCAAGAAGATGACACTACAAATCTATTTTAGAATGGAAACTCCACTGAGAGCAATGCAACAAATGCAGATCTACTGCAAAGGAACAATACATTGTGTGAAGAAGTCATAAATATGAAAAGAGAACAAGAAATGCAAACGGTAAGACTATGTGAAGTAGTGGAACAAAAGAAGAAAGTTGAAGATGACAAAGCTATGGATGAAGAAGAAAAAATAATGATGACTGTCAGACTTGATGAAAGGACACATGAAGTAAAAATGATGAAAAACAATCAGGTTGACATGGTGAATCAACTAATACTTGCAAATTAGGAGATTAGTAGGAAAGATATGGAAATTGTGAATCTAAAATCTGAAAATAGTCAATTTAAAAATGAATTGAGATCTGAGAAAGAACTGAATGAAAGATTGAACAGACCCAATGAAGCCTTGATTCATTTTGAGAACTTTATGGAAGCATCAAGGAGATCTAAAGATTCTTATGGATTAGGTCACACTGAACAACAATCATCTAAGACTAGTGAAAGGAGGAGTGCAAAGAAAAAGAACAACAAGCCTATATGCCATCACTGTAGAAAATTAGGACATACAACAAACATCTGCCGAAGCAAGAATGGTAAGTCCAATCCTAAACCTAATTTCAATGGTTATTGCTTTAATTGTAAGAAGTTTGGAAATCAAGCACATGAATGTTGGGCAAAGACAAAGAATGCACCTCCCACACCTAGATTCAATGGATATTGTTACAACTGTCAAAATTTGGACATAGAGCACAAGATTGCAGATCTAATGCTAAACAAAAATGGACATCAAAGACACAAGCAAAAGCACCAAGAAAGGGTAAGACCTAAAATTGGGATTATAACACATGGCATAGCTATCATTACTGTGGTGAGTATGGACATGTTCCAAAAAATTGCATAAAGACACATTTCAGAGGTAAATCTAAGATTTGGATGAATGGAAGCCTAGTTTTCTATAACTGTCTGAAAATTGGTCATACTAGGAAAGATTGCAAAACAAGAGTACCTGCTCCTAATGTTGAGGAAATAAGAGCACAGATGAACTAGACATGGGTAAGGAAAATAGAAATGAGTAGTAGTGAAGCTACTGAAGCTGAGGTCACCCAATCTAATGGATCAGGTGATCCCACCATCACTAATTAAGCAAAGGAAGGTATGTAAGGAACTGTGTTTATATTTCATATCTTTTATTAGTTCCTAACACATAATAGTGCAATAGTCCATATTTGCATATAACAAGATGCATCAGGACATATTTTGAGTTATGTTGCATGCAAAGTCTAAATGCACTATAGGTGTCGAGCAACAATATATTTCTAATGTATGTCGAGTAAGTTTTGTTTGAAGACCAAGTGGCAAGTGAATTTTGTGAGTCGACCGAGGACAGCTGTTTGGCACTCACTCAACGGAAAGAAAATTTAATGCTGACCTAACTTTTGACCATTGGAGCCTATATAAAGGAAAGAGCTATTTCATTTCTTCTCACATTGCGATTAAGAATTTTATAAGAGTGATTGTGCATTTGTGAACTTGAACTCAACAAAGATTTTTGAAGATTTCTACAGCATGCTGTCGGCAACCTTTTAGTGGAAAGTGCGGATTTTGTTACTTTCAGAGGTACTCTGTTCATGATCTTTGAAACCCTATTATTCAGAGAAAATGGTTGCAAGTTCCTCTGCACTAGCGAAGAGAATGGAAAAGGAATTGCTAAACGTTCAATTGGTAAGGAGAAACACCTGGGCACCTCCTAATTTCCATGCAGTTCCTGAGAGCGCCATCAAGGGTGATCTGACTGGAGCCCTATCATCAATTCCACCAAAGGTAATTATGATCCATGATATCAGGTCATGCTATATGTGTAAGATAAGTGAAGTCAAATATCACGAGCTTAGGGCATCTTACAATAGATTGTGCACAGACGGAGCCCTAAAAGATGAACATAAACACTTAGCCAAGAGAGGGTTAACTCATGCCCTAGACTTTCTGAGAGAATTCAGAATGGAATGGATTAAGATTATTCTGAGTCAAATACACAACATGAACATATGGCTAGAGAATGGACCAGTCAAGATAACAAGAGAGATCATTCATCGAGTAATAGGTTATCCAATTCTAAATGCAAAAAGAACCATGAAGTGTCAGAGTAAAGAGAAAATAGAAGAACTCACTAGATCCATTTAGAACAAAAGAGGGATGATGATCTCTACAATTAAAGATTTGGAGCTTGATTTTGCAGTTAGGGTTATAGCTCATAAATTCTATCAGTCAAGCCAACTGGATAGTGTCCCATGCATTGCATTCTACCAGGCTTGGAAGATTGTGAAGAAGGATAATGCATATGACCTTGTCGAGCTTCAACTGATGCAACTGTCTGAGAACCTTTCTTCAATCAGAAGGGAAAAGAGTTTAGTATGTAAGTTTGGATCTCTGCTCACTTGCATATTTTTCTACATACATAACACTTTTCCTACTTTTGGAAACATAGTGTGGAAAATAGATAGACCTATCACTCAACAAATCAATGCTTTTATTCAGCAATTAGGTGATAATTTTGACAATGTTATGGGAACATATTTTGTGGAATTCAAGAAAAAGATGAGGTTAAGGAGTAGAATTCCCAGTTCACTAGTTGAAAAACATTATGAGGATGTTTGTTTCCTTGTAGATACAGATTACACTTATGTGCAGGCAGTAGTGCCGAGGGTATCATGGCCAAGGCCATTACCTTATGAAGTAAACATTGATGAGACATTTGCAACAATAACAACTTTATTGGCAGAAGAAATTGACAGTACAGTGAAACATTTTGGAAACTATGAAGAAGCTAAGTCCAGAATCACTATGGATTTGAAGGCTGTCACTATGGAGAGAAAGAGGATGAAAATTGTCAAAAATCTGAAGAAGATGGTTGGAAGTTAGAGTGATGAAGAAGTAGAAGATGCACCTTTGGGGTTGTCAATTGGACATGGATAAGATATGTCTAGTGAAAAAGAAGAGGAAAGTGAACCTGAAGAAGAGGTCACTGTGAAAGGTAAAGGGAAGCAGCCAGTAGTTGCTAAGGAAACTAAACAAAGAAAAGCTAAACCTAAGGCTACCCCTCCTATTGCTAACCGGCCAAGGACCAGGGCATCATCTCTTTCCCAGATAGGAAAATTATCTACAAAGAAGAATGATGGGAAAGAAGCTTAGGGAAGAGGAAACAAGTTGAAACCTAGGTTGTGTCGAGCCAACTTGCTAAGAAAAGACCAAGGAGGAAGCTATACCTGGAATCTAAAGATGATGAGGAGATAGATACAGATATAACTAGAAACATACCTACAACATCATATAAACCAATGACCAATATTGATGAGGTATGTAAGAACCTAAGAAGTAATTCAGGTTTAGAAGGATTCAAATTTATAAAGTATGAAAAATGGAGTGTAGTAAATAACCAAAAGATTCAGGAAGATTTAATAGATATCATGGGAACATTCAAAATGACACCTGTAGAAATAGGAGATAGTATTCCTACAAAACTATATGATTTTATCTCAGAAATGGCAATATGCACTGATGACTGAAAGACAAATAAGGGAAGGAACATTGGCTAATATCATTCCCGACTTAACAAAGAAACATATAGCTAAGTTTATTGAACAATATAAAGGGAAATTTATTCCTAATTAGAGAGCCTATGCAATTCTAAGGAATGATGTTGAAGGTGTAGTACAACAAAGAAACATAATATGGAAGGAAAACTTTGGGTTAATTACTAAGAAGGTTGATGAGAAAGATGGAGACAACTCAGAGCCAAAGGAAATGGAGAAAGAAACTGCTACAGATCAAGCAGAAACTAAAACTGAAACCGAAACCCAAAAGGAAACAAGTGATAAGAAAGTTGCAGACTCAACAATGGATAGCCCAATTGACACTACACTTGGAGAAGACAACAATGTGGATGTCGAGGATCAGAATGAGCCGGTAGACACAAGTATTCAATCGCCTATTTGGGCAACTGAGGCCGAAACAAAAAAAGAAGGAGAAAAGGAGGTAATCAATACAAATCCACCTATTTTAGAGGTTGTACAAATAGTTTTAGGGAGTGAAGATAAGATGGAAGAAATTTCCGATAAGCCCACAAAATAAGAGGCTATACAAGTGTTGGTTGATCTACCACACTCTGCATCATCTACTCCCACTGCACCTAAAATAGGAAGTGTACCTGATCAACAGGTAATCTTGACTTAGTTGAAGGCAACAAGTGAAATTAATATTGACAAAGGTAAATATATCACTGTAACTGAGCCGAGTATCAGTTCTTTAGAACTCAAAAGGAAGAAGTCACATAAGAGGAAGTCACCTAGTCCAAGTGTCACTTTGGATGAAGTAATTGTGATTCCTAAATAGGATACAACCAAATTGACATATGAGCAGATTCAGACTCTGCAAGACCTTTTGAAGAGGAAAAAGAAACAAGAGGAACTGAAGAGGGAACACCAACAAAAGCAAGTATTACATGAGATAAATGATATTTTTGTTAATGCTTTTGATATAACAGATGTAAATGAACAAACGTCAATACTGGAACAGTTAGTCCATATTGTGCAGAAAGTTAATGATGAAAATGTTGAGGCAAATGAGAAGTTTCTACAATATTCTGAGAGAAAATTTGATAACAAAGTTTTGGAGAAGATATCAACAGAGATTGCTATCAAACAGGTTGAAATTTATTCTCTTATTAGTATACTTGAAGAAGTTGAAAATAATGTTTATTCCTTGTATAAAAAGCTATGTGATGTAGAATTCTTTACCAAGGATAACCAACAGCTTATTGAGAAGTTGCAACTAGATTTGAAGTCAACAGGGAGTACATAAAGTATGGATGCTAGTTCTAACTCCTTACATTTTGACAAGTTGACTCATGGATAGAGAAGATTAGCCGAGCTTATGGCTGAAGATGACAGAATTAGAGAAAAGTTAATAACTATTTAGACTGCCTTAATACCTCATCTGGAGGTTATACAGAAAGAACTTAAAGCTAGAAACAAATTAGTCAAGAGGGATTCTCATCTCTCTACAATAGATAGTTTGGTAATTCTAGCCATCGAGCTAGAAATTAAGTTACAAGTCATGAAGTTTGTAAAAGATAGTTGGGATACAATGTTTGCACTAAATTTATAGCTTCATAAGTCATTTTTGGATAAGTATAATTTGACCCCTGCAGCTATCAGTGATAAAAACAAGGGGGAATCAGATAAGGAAACATATAAAGATGTGCAGAATCAAGCATAATATTTTGTATGTCATGTCTATTCTGTAAGTATGATGTATAATCTTAGGGGGAGTACATTGTGTACTTTTGAAAATTTTGTGAATGCAAAGAAATGATAAGTGTGTTTTTTCCACTAATATCAAAGGGGGAGATTGTTGATCTCTAAGTTTTGTTGATCATTAGTGTCCCACACTTAATCATTTATCCAAGCAGGTTAGCCGGTCATCATTGCATCTGAGCTATCCAGTATAGGCCAAGAAATCTAGCATAGTCATTGCTGAGAAGATAGTGATTGCTGAGTGACTCAACAATCAAGCAATAGTTGATCATGTTCATGCTGAGCGCCAGAGTCTTAATGTGTCGAGCAAGACAGTTTTGACATATATGTTTGGAATGGAAAAAACTTGAAGGTAAACCATTTTGAGCTGACTTGTTCATGCATTTAATGATTTCAATGAAGTTAATTATGCATTAATTATTTGATCCCAATGTGTGGCATGGAGCCAATCAAAAAATTGGAATGCCTAAGTGGCATAAGCATTTGATCTTGATCGTTGATCTAGATCTAATCGCCAGATTCGTGAAGTATATTAAGATTGCTTCTTAAACCCTAAGTGTGTGTGCATGTGAGAGACAGAGAAGGTGTATGCATACATGCGAGATGTACAAAGGGTTATGTTGATAAAAGAAGCATAGATCTAACAAAGTGAAAGAGCAGTGAACAACAAAGTAAAGACATATTAGATTATTAGATCGGAGAAGGTATTGGAAAGAGGAGATCCGTTATCAATATTAGAGTGCATAACAAAGGATTAGTTCTTGAGACATTCTAACCAGTGTATCAGGTGAAATCTCTTAACAGAGTGGTTCTAACAGAGCTTTCTAAATCTCTTAACTAAGTGCTTTCTTTGTTGCAAGTTTAAATCCTTTTACAAGGTAGATTGTAATGATCTAAAGCTCTTAACCAGTTAGACCTTTAACCAGGTAGATTACATTTTGTAATCAAATTTTGTAGCCCTAACAGGCACACTTTATTGCTACTATAGCGAAGATCTTTGTGGGTATCATCCCCACCCCAGTTTTACCTTATTGGGTTTCTGGGTTACCAAAATTCTATTGTCTTGAGTTATTTATTTACTATCATGAATGCTACTAGTTGATAGTTCAATGACATTTACGCACGGTTGTGGATCAATTTTGTTTTAAAGGATAAAAGTTTAAGATCTGATTTATCCCCCCTCTCCGTATCTTGCTTTCCTATATTGTATTTCCAATAGTCCTTCCCTGAGTCCATGAAGGCCTTGAATGCTGCAACCTTTCTCAATTGTTCCCTCCTGATGGCATTACAATATTAAAAATGGAGAGCCTTCATCCTTTCCTTTATCTCCACCAAATTCATATTTTCTTCCTTCCTTTCATCAAATAAATATGTTACCTTTATTGCTTCCTAAATCTCATCCTGAATTGCATGAACTGTGGCATTGAGGCTACAAAAATCACCTTTTACCTTCTCAAGGGTATCCTATCTTAAAACTAGCACAAAGTACCATTCATTGACATATTTCATTGTATTTTCTTTTATTACCTTACTCTTCTCCAACAACTACTTAGGGATTTCTTTCATTACTTGGGATTGTGGGATGGTATTCTCTTTGATGGGCTGAAATTATTCACACATTGCATCTATGGCTTGAAGTCTCACTCTAATTGATGTAATTTCATGATATTGTTTTAGGAATTCTAGAAGAAAAGTAATTACTTCCCACACAACTTCCTCCATCCATGCCTTTGCTTCCTAAAATGTCATATTCAAATTCTCCAATTTTCAACTAACTCCCTTTCAAGGGTGAGAGGTTGTGTAAAAGTTTGGTCTTTCTGATGAATAGTGTTGAGTATATGCTTTAGATATTCCCTGCATATTTTATTTTCTTCTTTGTATTTCTTCTTCTTTCAAACTTCTCTATTCACTCTTTTCTGCAAAACTTGAATGACTCCATGAGCATCCTCAAATTCTTGCTTCTTTGTAGTGACTCCCTTATCATGCTTAATGATACCATAATATCAAGGGAGGATGTTATCCCTTGTTTTATCTCCTCATGGAATGTTTATTTGAACCCCGCGAGATCCAGAATCATCCCTGATAACCTTTGTCAATCTCCTTGCAGGTTGACTTTCCTTTTCTTTCTCAAGATTATCTATGATGTTTTTGATGTTTTCAACTAGCTCTAGATCAATGTTTTCATTCCCTTTCAACATTTCCCTCAACCAATTAGGCATTGTGAACTCTCATTACCTGATATTAGGTTCTCCCCTATCTTGTTCTTCAATTGGTATGATGGCTACATCCTTGCCTGCGCCTTCATTTGGAGTTGGAATTTTACCTTGTTAAGGAGAATCCTCAATATCTATCATTTCATCTTCAATTTTCCTTTAGGGAGGAGGAATTTATTCCATCTTAATTGAACTTAGAGGAGAGTATTGAGAAGAGCTTTGGCTAACACTATCCTCTAACTCACAAGTGGATTTCTAATTCACCTCCTTGTCCTTCATTGATATTGTCTTTCCTTGTTTAAAAGTACCACTTTATTTGGATGGAGGAGCATTTGGTTTCTTCTTCTTGGATTTTGGCTCCTTAATCCTTATTAATTTATGTCTTGAGTCCTTACTTGGAGAGGCCTTCCCAACATTCTTCCTCTTTTTGTTAGCTTCACCTTGTTGTATTTCTTTTGATGCTTTGGGTTGTTTGGATGATTAGTCTTAAGCTTCCTCTACCTCCTTAATTTTATTCTAAGTCAGTCAAATTCCTCTCCTTACCAAGCTTTCCATTTTCCTATCCAACCATTCCTGAGTGAAAAGTGCAACTACGATCATCAAATTTTCTAAGTTGATTTCCTTTTCATCTAGCCAGTCAATGAATTCTAACTTATGATTTGTAGTTGTCTCGAAGTCCCTTAAGTGAATCTATCATCTTATTCCAATTAATTAGAGACTTGGAATTACTTCCATTTGTATTTTCATATCAGATCCACTATCACTATTGAGAACATCCTCTTCCTGATTTCCAAATCATTAGCCACATCTACCCAATAATCTTCTATGTGTGGAATGTGGAGGAACCTATTTCCATATGCTCTCTTGATTTTATTTTCTAGATTAAAGTTTTCCTTTGACTCATAATATCCCAAAGCATAAAATTAAAACTCCTTTTCTACTACCTTAGTTGCTTCTAGAGACGGGAAAGTCTTTCTTCCAAGACTAAATTGGAATCCAACCCCGAATTATGTTTGTGCTTTTGAATCTTCTCATAGGAAATTGATTGCCTTGCCACTTCCATGATCACCAACTTGTTAGAGGATACCTTGGGAGATTTCAAGGACAAAAAGTACTTCCTAGCACTTGAATGTATGTAAACTTGGGAAATTGAAAGTACCATGAACCATGTTACTTTATTAGCTTCTTAACTTCCTCAGATAAACTTTTATGTGGAGCCTTTTGTAGTGTTCTTACGATTCGCATGACAAAGGCATTATTGAAGATCTTGAAGTGTTTGTTGTTATGAAGATGTAGCTATGGATAACATTCATGTACAAGGAATTCTCTTGATCTCATTCCACATCACCCCAAGCTATTCAATCCTGGGTACTTGAATACAATGGCCAACATGTAGACCAATAAATGTGTTTGCGATCTTTATCATTCTCAATTGGAGATCAAGGTTATCACTGATTATTTTTGCCTATTCAAACATTGAATATCCTATAGATATCTTTTCCATGAAATAAAACATCCAAGGTTCATAAATATCTCCTTGTGGCTCTCCCATGACCCTGCTTAACATGATGATGAGGTTTCCATAGTCCTCCTTAAAATTTGGCTAGGTTAACTTGGACAACTTCAATATTTTGGAGTGATGGATCCTTGGTTTGTTTAGCCATTCTTCATTCATCTTGACAGCACAAGAATCCACTTGATCATTATAGTGTTTTAGAGAGTTCTCCCTTTTCATGTAAACACCCAACTTGTGGTAAGGCATGTTGAAAGTTTCTCTGATTGCTCGCTCAGTGAGGAGAGTCAACACTTGCTTGTCTTTCCCATAGTGGATTGTAATGCATGACACATTCAAGTACTAGTTCTGGGAATTGCATTGTAGGATGAAAGAAATCCAATTGAACAATTCCATTCTTCACCATTTTCTTTTCCATCCTTGAAGGATTCCCTCTAAACATTCGATCTCTCACTTGTAACATGTTGATTTGTCCGAGATAGGTACCTCCAATTTTCTTGTTCTTCGAGGTGAAGCTAGTCTCTAGAGTCATTTCCTTAGTGTCATTCTTTATTTGGAGTTTCCTATCCTTCTTTGAGTTCACAACCTTAGCTCTCTACAACCTTTGACATGCAATAAACATCCACAATTATATTTTTGAATTTCAAATCCTAATTAGAAAGCAAGAGTTTACTCCTGAAATAACCCATGCAAGAAACTAGATCAAATTATCACTTAGGCTAGATTTGAAATTCTATCCAAGAGAAGATGACTTCATTCCTCTAGTATCTCTAAAGATTTTCATTATTGACTCAAATGAATAGCTTACCTTGTTGATTTAGAGCTTAAAATCTGAATTCTAATATTTCTAATTTTGATAAAAAAAGGCTTTAATCTTCTGATCTGAAATGATTTTTCTTTAATTTTTGGTCTAATTAGGCCTGATATTTGTTAATTTGCCCAAATTTTTCCTTTCTCCAACACTTCACATCTCTGAATTCAATGGAAAACCAATGATTTTGCTTTCTAAACTCCCCAAAAATTGTTCCTCTTAATCATAAAATCGTTGCTAAATAAGAAGTTGTTGCCTTTTATAGTATGTTGATAGGCCTTTGGATTGATGGAGAAATGAGATGCCTTCTCTCTCTTACATAGGAAAATTTAAAATGGAAGGACATGACTTCTAATTGGGTCAACTTGTTTTAAGTTTGGCTAATGATTTTGTTTTTAAAATTAAACATTCTTATGCTCATGAACATGCCGACCTCAAATAAGGATGAGACAATTTCTTTAACCATCGAATTATTAGACATGCACCCCTCTTTACCGCCCTATCAATTTGATTCTTCTTCATCATAAGTCTGGGTGGAGATTTAGCCCAAGTCGAGATTATTAATCTCGACAAAAGGGCAGATTCCACCCCTTAGGGCAGGTCCCCATGCAACTGCTTAGCTTATTTTGGCTAGCAGCTGCTGCTCAAAATTTTTAGGAGTAATTTTTGGAGTTGGTGGCCCCATGATTATCATTTTTTTTGCTAATTTTTAGCAGCCATCATAAATAACATGTTTAAATAGAATCATTAATAATAAATTTTGTAGATTATATTTAGAGAAAAAATAGGAAGCAAATAAAAAAGAGGGAAATCAATTTGTGGAGCCAGGCGTGATTTTTCCATGTTTTTTCTAAATAACCAGCCCCCCCTTTTTTACCAAGCTTATTTTTCATTTTTAAGCAGTGGCTACTCCACGATAGTAGGAAAATATTCTAATTCATCCTTTCTTTCTAATTAAAAATTTGCATGAGAACACTCCAAGTGCTTAAAAATAAGAAGAAATTGTAGGCACTGGCTATGGGGGGCCAAATGCACCCACTCCATTATTTACAAAGAAAATAACACAGTGTTGTGGGGTGTCAAAAAATAAAACATTATTTACTAAGCAACATTATGTGTTTAAATAATGTTGTGTTTTTACACCCCACAACAGTGTATTTTCTAATAATGTTAGTCACCGCACTGTGCTCGAATGGGTGCATTTTGGCCCCATAGCCAGCACCAAAATTGCACTTAAGTAACCGCATGGGGACATGGGGTTAGTCAAGATTATAAAGTTTTTATTTGCTCCCTTTCATTAGGCGACTAGCCCATTCGAATCCCTCAAGCCAATCTCGCTGTCTTAACTCATCAATGAAGAAATTTAGATGGTTTCAAGATTAAGAATCATGACTGGGGGAATATTTTGCCCCTTGGTCAAGATTATATTTTATCTTCTCATTGATGATTTCATCTCCATTTTTCTCCTCCAAATTCTTTCAAGGTTTGTTGGTTGAAGTTTATCATTTGTGATCAGTGTTTGAGATACATTAGAAGCCATTTCATCTGATTGTTCCCCACCACTTGTTCAAAAAAAATGATCTCTTCCATTGAAACTTCATTGCCATCTGGCCTTAGACTTCACTTTCTTCCTTTTGGGTGATTTGGAGCTTAGGATACTCACCAAAATCATTATACTTGGGGTGAAAATTTGGAGTGTGTTGGAATTTTCAAAAGGTGACTGGGGAGGAATTTTGACATGTCTCAGGATTAATAATCCCAAGAGGAGGTCGGAATCAATCACAAGAGATGGTCAGATTCTGAACTCCTCTTGGGATTGTCCTTTCATCCACTTACTTTACAAATCCCTATCACTCGATTTAAACTCCCAATTCCCCACGCTTTATCTTGGTTTTGATCTAATTTTATATTTTGGCCATGGATTTGAAGCTGTAAACTCATCATTTCTCCTTGACTCAACCTCAATTCAACTTTTGTTTAAATTTCACATTCTTTTTTTTTTTAAAATTTTTTTTTTGCTTTCTTGAAACTCGCCTGTTCTAGGAGGCAAAATTTCCATGGGAGTTGGGATTTTGAATCTCGAGACCAGGTCAAAATCCTACCTATTCTTAGGATTATTACATAGAGAAATATTGAATCCAAACCTGCCCTTATTTGGCTCCCCTAAAGCTAAAATTTGATTGGTCACTCATTGCAACTAGGTTTGTGATAACCATTTTTTGCCTCCACTTTCAGTTGGATTGATTTTTGATATGAATGTTGACACTCATACTTGATCATTTTCATCCTTATCCTCACGCCTTGTTCAAAATCTAATGATTTTATGCTTACTCCTTTGTTTGAGGCCTCCACCATTGATAATGATTTCATTAAAAACTAGATTTGTGATAACCATTTTTTGCCTCCACTTTCAGTTGGATTGATTTTTGATCTGAATATTTACACTCATACTTGATCATTTTCATCCTTATCCTCATGTCTTGTTCATAATCTAATGATTTTATGCTTACTCCTTTGTTTGAGGCCTCCACCATTGATGATGATTTCATTCTTAAAAACTAGGTTTGTGATAACCATTTTTTGCCTCCACTTTCAGTTGGATTGATTTTTGATCTGAATGTTGACACTCATACTTGATCATTTTCATCCTTATCCTCACGCCTTGTTCAAAATCTAATTATTTTATGCTTACTCCTTTGTTTGAGGCCTCCACCATTGATGATGATTTCATTCTTAAAAAATAGGTTTGTGATAACTATTTTTTGCCTCCACTTTTAGTTGGATTGATTTTTGATCTGAATGTTGACACTCATACTTGATCATTTTTATCCTTATCCTCACGCCTTGTTCAAAATCTAATGGTTTTATGCTTACTCCTTTGTTTGAGGCCTCCACCATTGATGATGATTTCATTCTTAAACCCAAGGCTTGATCACTAACTCCTTACTCTCTTTTACCTCTCAAAATATCAGTCATGAAAATATGAACTACCCAACCCGACTCTCTAAATCTAAGGCCCCTATATAATCTACAAAAAAATGAAAAGAGGGGGTCTCATTTGTAATGGGGTGATGGTGTCCTCACAACATGTACTTTCTTAGTAATAAATATTTTTCCAATGTGACACCTACATTAAATATTTATTCTAATATTACATACAACATACAAGTGTTCCTAAGAATGCTTGACCCACATGGTATCCATATCTTTAAGATACATAAAAATTAAACATTCATCTTTTGATTGATCCTATGCAACGTGCACAAAACACTTTTCCTGACAATGACATGTTTTTGATTAAGGAAAACAAGTTTTGATGGGTTCTTGAAACCATACAGAGTTGAAATAAAAAACCTAAAGCATATAAGCGTTAAGTATCAACCAAAATGAAACAGGAAGTCCAAACAAAACATTCCCAGTAAATATAGAAAGCCAGGGACAAAAAACCAAAAATCCAGGAAGATAAAACCAGGGGCACAAATCAGGCAATGTCTCTGAGAATCTCAGCAACACGTATCTCTAGCTTGATCATTCTACCCGCAACTTCTTTTAGGTCTGCCAACTCTTTATCATCTTCTTGGTTTTCTATTTTCTTTGTGGCCTTTCTTGTCCTCTTCTTATTTCCCTCTTCTGGTAGCTTCTCCCTGTCACTATTCAGTGGCTAATCCTCCTTGTTCTTTGCTCTTCAAATTTGTCAATGATCACCTTAATATTGTCATTTGAAGCCTTTAGTATATTGTAGCTTTGCTCAACTATTTTGACCATTGAGTCTTCAATGCTTTCAACTCTTTTCTTCAGCTCATTCACTCTGCTATCCAGCTCCCTGTCCTCCACAATGTTCTTGTTATTGTTGATTATGTTATCTTTCTCCATCCTGTCCATTCTTTTTTTTAGCTTGTAGATTTTGTAGAAAGTTCATTTCATGGTTCTGTAGCTATCAATGGTGCTATTTTTTGCATTGTTTAGCACGTCCATATGAGGATCCTCCCTCGTATTGTCACTAAGAATCACTAGGGCTGGATCAATTAATTCTTCCATCTGGATTCTACCCTCCTTGTTCTCCTTAACCAAAGTCCTTACTATTTCTCTCTTTATCCCCATTTTCGTAGAGGCCGTGTCAAAATTCCTCCAAACAACTTTCTTGTTTTTGCCAGTAATGCTATAGGTGTAATGCTCTTCCCCATACTCCACAAAACCTTGACTCTGATCATCCTCCTCAATCCCCTTCCCTTGACTATCCTCCTTTTTGTCTCTCTCCTCTTGTGTATTTTCCTGACTGTCCTGCCTCTCCTCCTGGGATTCCTCCTTAATCTGATTCCCTCTTTTGAACTACGTTTCCCTCTTCCCTGTGCTTGTCTCCTCAATCTGTGCTGGCAGTTTGATTGTTATCTTCCTCTTAAATTCTGTCTTCCCCTGCTTCCCACCTTGTTTCATTTTTCCCTCTTCTCTAGAAGTCTCATTCTTCATTTCCATCCCATCTACATTTTCATTATATTCCCTGTCAGAGGAGATCTCAATGTGCTATTTTAAAGACTCCATTTTTACTCTTTTCTTCCCCTTCTTCATTTGTTGAGGCTCTTCCTCCTCTGTTTCTGAGTGCATATCTCAGTTGTCCTCGGTATCAGATGGGACATAATCCTCACCCAAACCCTGCTCGGACTCATTATTTACTTCCTCCATATATTTTATTTCCTTCCCCATAGTTCGAGCCTTAAAGTACTCAAAAATTAACAATAGTAAACCCTCATAGAAAGCTAGGTTGCTAATTTGTTTCTCCTTATAGTCATTAATGTTTTCATTGATGGAAGAATATAGGAAGAAAGGAATGTATATCTTTTCCCCATACCTAAAATGATTGAGTAGCACAAAGTGGTGAGTGCTGATGCGATCGAATCTCATATCTAGAGAGATAAATTTGATAATATCCCGCAACACGAATCTCCACAGAGGCTTGATTGAGCTCAGCTGGTAGAATGTGCCCTTCTTCACAAGTGCTTTCTTTTCCTTCACATTTTTAACAAAATCCATCATTGCTTGACTAGAAATATTCCTATCCCTATAAAATTTCTTCCTGATGATGGGTATCCCAGATACTACCGACACAATTTCCTCCATCACCATAAAATCCACCCCATCAATTTTCATCTGCCCTTCATTCCATCTTTTCACCATCATCTTCGTAACCGAGGGTTTCCACCCATGAAGACTCTCAATGAAGGTAGTCACTTCGCCCTTTTTCAAAATCTCCCAAACCTTGGATCTACGCCACCATTTTTTAGTTTCCTTCTCCGGTTCCCTCTTGTGCCTTTCTCCCACCATCTCTGCAATTTCTCTATCTTCTCTACTTCTGGTATGATTCCCACTAAAGGCCCTGTATTTCCAAGTGATATTGAGTTGATGTTTTGAGAGGCTTCTTTTTGCCTCATGAATGCTATAATCAATTTTATGCCTCCAAGTGTGTCGATAAGACCATAAAATGATAATCCCTCCACCTCTCCTGTACTTGCAAATCATATGGTGATTCTTCCCCCATCTGTCATAACTCATCATAATTATCATTTAATAAATCTGAGTCTGCCCGGAACCCAATCAATTTCAATGATACCTAAGATTTCTGGTGGTAAATTATACCCGTCATTCCACTTTTTAACTTCCTCACACTTGACTCCCATATTTTCCAGCTTGTCTGCCACCTGGTTGGCTTCCCGGTATTCATGTGCTACATGGACCTGCTCAAATGAATTGAGGATTTGTCTGTACTCCCCAATTATGTTCTCAATTGTCTATGTAGGCTTGCTCTTATCATTTAAGCAATCAATGATGTTCTTTGAATCCCATTCAAGCCACAAATTCTTGATCCCCATTTCCTGAGCTAGTCTTAAGGTGTGTACCACACTCAGCTCAACATAATGGTTGGTTTGTGACCCCAGGGGGGAAAATATAGCAGCAATTACTTTTCCATGTGAGTTCCTTATGATTCCTCCCACACCAGCCATCCCAGGGTTTCCCTTTGCAGCCCGATCAAAATTAGCTTTGAACCACCCTTCTGGCAGTAAAGTCCATCTGTAGTCCATTCTCTTGTTGGTATTATTGGGCCCATTTTTGTGAAGTGGACTGATACCTTTGCTGTTAGTGTAGTTTTCCAAGAGGGCATTTGAAATTTTGTGGGCCACATACTTAGCAGAGGTAGTCTTTTCCCTAAATATCCTATTATTTTTCTCCTTCCATACTCCCCAACATATGTGTGGCATTGCCCAAGGCCAAAGATGATGACCTCTCAACCCTTGATTCCATTGGTCAAAGAGCTCAAGAGTTGAAATGGGGAAACACCAGGATGTCTCAAAAAAAGATAGGAAATGATGCCATATTTTTTTGGTGAAGTCACAGTGGATAAACAAGCGGTCTACATTCTCACTTTGATTCTTGCATAGAATACATCTATTAGGAATGTGTTGACCTCTCTTAATCAAGTTATCCACAGTCAAGATACGATTTTGGAGCATTGTCCAGAAAAAGATGTTGATCTTAGGGATAATTCTAGGATACCAGGCCTTGGCCCATATGGGAATAGTATCAATGTGTTGCATGGTTTCATATCCCGAAGCCACCGTGTAGATACCATCAGTAGTTTCCCCCAGACCATAACATCTTCATTGAGAGAGAGGGATGTGTGACCAATTTCGACTAGAAGAGGTTTAAGGTCCTGGGACACCTCGGTTAGGTTCATCCATTCATTGTTAATTTTGTAGTCACTAACTCTACTGCCATATCTTTCAATGCAATATTCATCCCATCTATTATAAGGCTCCAAGTTCCATAAAGGGCCCTGTCTGAGCCAATCATATGCCAAAAGTTGACATCCTTACCATTGCCTAATTTCCATCTTGCTTTTGCAGTCGCTATGCCCTTAGTCCTCAGAATTCCATTCCATATGTAGGATCCCTTCGGGTTCATTTCTTCACTGATGAACTATTTGAAGGTTATGTTTGCTGCATATTTATCCTTCATAATATCCCTCCATTCCCCTGTTGAATTGAAAATTCTCCAGATCTATTTAGCTTGCAGAGATTTGTTAAACTGCTTCAAATTCTTGATGCCCAACCCTCCATGTTTTTTTGGCTTGCATATGGAGAAGTTGAGAAATCCAACTTCACAGATCGCCAAGAACACCTGTATGCAAATAACCTGTTGCTGAAAGGAAACCAAAGAGACAAAAGCAAAGACTTGGAAAATCTCAGCGGAGTGAGAGCAAATTCTATTCCAAGGTAATGAAACAATAATTACAAAAGTTCAACCTTAAAGGTGAATGAAACCCTAAAAAGGTAAAAGCTAGGTTGCACAATATAATTAATATAAAATATTA
>MU225295.1:1711940-1725485 GCA_018584345.1 Thuja plicata | reverse complement strand
AAGAGACAACTTAAGTGAAAATAGAGTACATAGACAACTTAATAATTAAATCAACATGATCTAATTAATAAGTGAAGATAAATAGATACTCTAACACCCCCCCTTAAGCGAAGCTTAGGAGGTAAGCAAACCTAGCACAACTATGAAAGCAGGAAAAGAGGGTCCGGACAACAAGGCTTGATTAGGTACCCAATACAAGGAAATCTCTATGAATCGGAGATAAAGGAGAAAACGCAGTGGGAAAAACCCCTCTCCAAAAAGAGATAAAACAAACATGCTAAAAAAAACATGAAGGAAGGAAGGCCTCAAGAAGACCCCCCAAGGACAACTTCCATCACCCCAAGCATAGAACACAACTGAAGATAGCGCGGAGATGCAAAAGGTTTGGTGAAGATGTCAGCAACCTGTGCGCCAGTGGGGATGTACTCCAAAGTGAGAACACCATCCTGAATTTGATGACGGATGAAATGCATATCAAGTTCAATGTGTTTAGTGCGTCGATGCTTCACTGGGTTACGGGAAATGTGAATAGAACTCTGATTATCACACCACAAAACAATGGGATGATCAAGAGGAAAGCCAAACTTAGTCATCAACTGTCAAAGCCATAGAATCTCCTGACTAGCATGTACTTCCGCTCTGTACTTGGCCTTTTTAGATGAAAGTGCGCGAGCATTTTGCTTCTTGCATGACCATGTGATAGGACCAGAGCCAAGAAAAAAAATGATGAAGGGAAAGGTAGGAGAATCCCCAATGGAGATGTCCTAGCCCCAGCAAATAACCACACAATGGAAAAAAAAAATAACAACACAGAGATTTAGATCCACACAGTGCAAATACTCATAATAGAATCATCATATTTTCATCCAACATGCCCGACTGTAAGGCCTTCTGGGTTACGGCCAAATATAATGCAATTAAAAGAGGAGATCCACAAGATCTCACAAGATCTAAACCAAACCCTAGCAAAACTATGGTAGAAACCTCCAGGAAGATCCAAACTTGTGCTCGCAAGCCCACCAAGCAATCTCCTTGTTTCTCAAGCCACAACTACTAGTTCCTCTCAAAACTCGCTCCTCTTCCTCTACTCTAGGATGGATGAATAATGAATAAAGACTTCCCCCACAACCCCTACTTATACCAATCTAAGCCACAGGTCAGCCCAGAACATAAATTAAATACAAACACATAAATTAAATGCCACAAGTCGGCCAACAACAATAATTAAATGCCCAAAATTGATGTCTTAGAAAAATCATGATATCTCCTAGCTCTAGATGAATTAGGACTTGTGCTTCAAATCGTAGGTGGAAATCTAGGCCCTCTTCAATCCCTAAAATTTTCATCCTCTAACTCTTTGTGGAAAATTACTTATATGACCTCTAATAGGCACCAAATTCCTAAGCAAGGCTGAGCTCCTCCCAGTCCATGCCAAGCAACCAAGACCATGCCAAGTTCCATTAAATACATCAAAACCAATTATCCAAGACCCAAGTAGGTTTATCCAAATCTACCAAACCCCTCACACATGAAAATAAGTCCACACGACTCCATCAAATCTCGCAAACATGCAGGATAGCCAACTACCCTGGGATGCTCCTGCATCAGACTCCCTAGGTGCGAAAAGATATTCTCAATAGCTGGAAGAACATCGTTCGGGATTTAACACATAAATCCCCAAATGGTTCTTCACATACATGTCCTCCAAACCCTCATTTTGTAAACTCTTTCCCTTGTTCTGTTGCTGCTTCTTTTGCGCATCCTTCCTCGATGTCCCACAGGTTTGTTGTCCACACTGACCTCTAAGCTTTTCAGAATATGCCAACTCAACTCGGCTACCAATGCTTAGGTTTCTTCTACCAACCTCTTCCTTTTGCAAAGGAATCAGGGAATTCTTATTTCCATCTTTCACAATTGTAAACACATTCTTGACACAATCATGGACAACCCTGCGATCATACTGCCACGGTCTACCAAGCAACAAATGACAACTGTTCATGTCCACAATATCACATAGCACTTGATCCTTATATTGTCCAATCTCGAGATCAATAAGGCACTGCTCCCTCACTTCCAAAGCATGCTCACCTTGCAGCCAACCAATCCTATAAGGATAAGGATGTCTCATTCTTCTAAAACCAAGTTTTTGAACCATCTCCTCCGCAACAAGGTTATCAGTACTACCACCATCCACAATCACATTACAGACCTTACCACCAGACTTAAAATGGGTTCTAAACAAATTACTCCTCTAACAAGATTCATGTGTCCTCTGACCAATCAATACTCGCTGAGCTAGTAAACTCTCTCCTTGCTCAGGTTCCTAGTCTTCAACCTCATCCATAATAGCAACTCTTCTGTTGCCATCCCTTTGCAGACATTCATAAGCTTGATGTCCATCTTCATGACATTTGAAACAAGTACCCCTAAATTCACCTTTACCTGCCCTTCTCTTTTGATCAATAGGTTTTGGTTCATCTTTCGCATTTGGTTTAGCCTTTGCCGAATAGTCCTGCTTCTCCTTCTGTCAGGAACTACCTTGATTCTTCCTTTTCAACTTTTCTTCAGCCTTCAAAGCATACTGATAGGCATCCTCAACTGAAGAAATATTCAACATACCAACCTCATCCTGAATATTGAATCTCAAATCATTGATATACCTAGCCACCTTCTCCTTAGACAACTCTCTATGTCCAGACCGAATAGTCAACTTGTAAAACTCCTCTGTATAATCTTTCACAGTCATATCCTTCTGTTTCAAATTTTGTAACTTCTTAAACAACTCAAGTTCATAATCAGCAGGAATGAACTTAGCCTTCAGTTTAGTTACCATCAATCTCCATCTAGTGATCTTCATTTCACCTTCCTCTTCTCTATCCTGCTATAGCTCCTTCCACCAAAGAGTAGCATGTCCCTTCAGCTTTGTTTGTGCTATCCTCACCCTAAGCGGATCTTCAATATCCTTGAGCTCAAAGTAGTCTTCCAATTCACCAATCCAATCAATCAGGTCTTTAGGATTCAAAGTACCTGAGAAATTAGAAACCTCCATCTTATGCTTCAGCTTCAACTGAGGTCTAGATCTATCCAATTGAACAACCCTATTTCCGCTAGGTCGCTCATCTTGTTCAACTCTACCACTTGATCTAGTAGTCTCAAAGTCTTCCTTAGCTTCCTCATAACCATCTTCAGTACCCACATGTCGAGGCACACCACCTAAAACACTTACAATCTCAGCAATCATATCACTCTTCATTAGTGCAAGCTCAGATCTAAGTTCTGCCCTAATCTTTTCTAAGACCATTTCTTGCACAGTATCACGAAGATCATCCATTTCCCTAGGGTTCAATCTTCTTGGAGCCATCTTCTGAAATCTTCAAAAATCCTCTCCACAGTCCTGGTGCAAACTGCCTCACCTTCGACGCTCTGTCCACACACTTAGGAACAACCTTCACTCTGATACCACTTGATGAAGGGAAAGATAGGAGAATCCCCAATGGAGATTTCCTAGCCCCAGCAAATAACCACACAATGGAAAAAAAAAAAACAACACAGAGATTTAGATCCACACAATGCAAATACTCATAATAGAGTCATCATATTTTCATCCAACATGCCCGACTGTAAGGCCTTCCGGGTTACGGCCAAATACAATGCAATTACAAGAGGAACTCCACAAGATCTCACAAGATCCAACCAAACCCTAGCCACACTATGGTGAAACCTCCAGGAAGATCCAAACTTGTGCTTGCAAGCCCACCAAGCAATCTCCTTGTTTCCCAAGCCATAGCTACTAGTTCCTCTCAAAACTCGCTCCTCTGCCTCTTCCTCTACTCTAGGATGGATGAATAATGACTAAAGACTTCTCCCACAACCCCTACTTATACCAATCTAAGACACATGTCAGCCTAGAACATAAATTAAATACAAACACATAAATTAAATGCCACAAGTTGGCCAACAACAACAATTAAATGCCCAAAATTGATGTCTTAGTAAAATCATGATATATCCTAGCTCCCGATGAATTAGGACTCGTGCTTCAAACCGTAGGTAGAAATCTAGGCCCTCTTCAATCCCTAAAATTTTCATCCTCTAACTCTTTGTGGAAAATTACTTATATGGCCTGTAATAGGCACCAAATTCCTAAGCAAGGCTGAGCTCCTCCCAGTCCATGCCAAGCAACCAAGACCATGCCAAGTTCCATTAAATACATCAAAACCAATTACCCAAGACCCAAGTAGGTTTATCCAACTCAACCAAACCCTTCACACATGAAAATAAGTCCACACGACTCCATCAAATCTCCCAAACATGCAGGATAGCCAACTACCCTGGGATGCTCCTGCATAAAAAATAAAGCCAGAAGAAGACTTCAAATCATCAACATCACCAGCCCAATCTGAGTCAGTGAAGCCAAAAATGTGAGGAGCCCCTAATGTGTAATGAATTCCATACATAAGTGTGCCTTGAATGTATCTCAAAATACACTTGGCAACTTGCCAATGACTCTCATGGGTCTCATGTGAGAACCGAGAGACTAGACCAACTGCAAAGGAGAGATCAGGATGAGTGTGTGTCAGGTATAAAAAATTGCCAACCAATTGCCGATACAATGTAGGATCCACTGAAGGCAAAGTGAAAGAGGTAGACAAAGTAACACTTGACTAAAAAGGTGTGGGAGTAGGCTTGCAATCAAGCATATCAATGCATCGAAGCATGTCAAGAGCATACTTTTGCTGGTAAAAAAAGAGCCTAGCATGGGACTGAACAATCTGCAGACCCAGAAAGAAGTGTAATAGACCAAGGTCAGTCATCTCAAACTGCTCCATCAATGCGCGCTGGACATCCGGAATCATAGAAGATGAGCTACCTGTGATGAGAAGATTATCAACATATAGAACAAGGATCAAAACCTCATCCTCAAGACGCTAAATGTAGACTGTAGGATCAGAATGATAGTGTGTAAATCCTGTAGAAAGCAGAAAGGAGTCCATCTTCTCATACCAAGCCCGAGGGGCCTGTTTGAGACCATACAAAGAATTCCAAAGTCTACAAACCAAGGAGGAATCCTACACAAATCCTTGAGGCTGCTCCATGTAAATCTCCTTAGTAAGATCACTGTGCAAGAATGCACTCTTCACATCCATCTGAAAAATGGGCCATCCCTGAGAAGCTGCAAGGGATAAGACAAGGTGAATAGAGTTCATCTTGGTGATATGGGAAAATGTCTCAGTGTAATCAATACCCTCAACCTATGAAAATCCCTTTGCAACAAGACGTGCCTTGTACTTATCAATAGAACCATCAACAACAAACTTAGTATGATACAACCACTTGCATCACACTAACTTTCTTCCCTTAGGAAGAGAACAAAGATCCCAAGTATGATTCTTCATCAAAGAAGAATACTCCTCCTCCATAGCACTGTCCCACTCAGTATGTCCTGTTGCTACCACAAATGTTTGAGGATCACCACAAATAGCATGACTCAGAAGACTAGAACCCGCAATATGAGACCGGGTGTGATAGGAAGTGGAAGGGTCACCAGCCAGAGATCTTGCAGCATCAACTGTAACATGAGCCCATCTAGGCATCAGTGGAGGATCCTATGGTGGAGGTAAATGGGGATCACCAAGATCATCATCCTCATCATCCTAAAAATAAACTAGAAGAGATGAGGGAGTAGTGGTAAGTGAAGTAGACTCTGGAAGTGGGGTATCTACTGCAGGAAGGTGCTCATCAAACTGGACATCCCATTTAAATAGGACCTCTCTAGAATCAGGGTCAAACAACCTATATGCCTTAACATCCTTGCAATAGCCAACAAAAATGAGGTGTCGGCTCTTCTGCTCCATTGCTCTCCTCTGAGTGTCAGGCACAAATGCCCATGCTTCACTACCAAAAACTTGGAATGAAGATACATCAGGCTTGACATGAGACCAATCCTCCTCAGGAGTCATATGTCAAACTACCTTCTGAGGCATCTGATTCTAAATATAGTTGGCATAATTGACTGCGTCTACCCAAAAAGATGAATCCATGGACCTGGATTGTATCATACAATTAGCCATCTCTCGAAGTGTTCTATTCTTTCTCTCTGCCACACCATTCTGCTGAGGGGTGTAGGGCACTAAAAACTAATGCTGAAGACCATGTTCAGAGCAAAAATCCCTAAAATCTTGGTTCACATACTCCCCCCATTATCTGTGTGTATCCGGCGAATAGAAAGACCAGAATGCATCTCCACAAATGTATTAAAGACTCAATGAATCAAAGACATCAGACTTCTACTTCAAAAAGTACACCCATGTGTGCTTGGAGAAGTCATCAATGAAAGTAAACACATATCTGGCACCAGAAAAAGGAGTAGGAAATGACATGAGGTCACTATGAATCAACTCCAATGGTTCCAAAGCAAGAGTAGCTCATCGATGAGGAAAATGATCCCTATGTTGTTTTCCAAGAACACAACCCTGACAAACCCCATCAGTGCAAGTAATTTGTGGAAGCCCAAGAACAAGTGCATGTGTGCTCATCTACTGAAGATATCTGTAATTAACATGGCCCAAACGCTCATGCCAAAGTCTGCTCACTAAATCTGCATGTGCTATAAGACAGGAACCTGTGCCAACAGAAGACTCAAATCCATCAAATCTGTATAGGCGGGATGTAGTGTCAAAACTCCCAGTAGCCACAATCATATCATAATCATGTAAGTCCAGAATAACCACATCATGTGGTGAGAAGTCAACTATCTTACTAGAGCCAGAGTGATAAATATGATAGATAGACAATAGGTTTGTCGAAATGTCAAGGACAAAAAGAACATCCTGAAGAGAGCCCCCAACTAATGCAACAGGATCAGAACCCAAAAATGAAAGATAAGATGAGTTCCCAACAACAATCTATGAAGTAGCACAGGGAGCAAGTGAGGTGACCAACTGTTGAGTGTGAGTCATGTGGTGAGAGGCACCGGAGTCAAGAATCCAAGTGGGCCCAAAAGTCATTGCTTGTGTAGTAAGAGCATGACCTTTCCCTGTAGGGGAGGATGTGGACTGAGGAGCTGAAATGTGATGCTCCTGCATGGCTTCCTCTAAAGCCTCCAACCATTTCTAGCACCTAAAAATAGGATGTCTATCCTTTCCACAAAAAGCTACAGGTCTCAACTGATTTCTTCTTAGTCTTGGAGGTAGACTCAGTAGACTTCAAAGAAGATTTACCCTTGGAAGGGTTAGCTGGAGGTCTAGAATCAATTTTCTATGCAGGTTTGGAGGAATACTCATTTCCCGCTAAATCTTTCTTTGGTTTGGATTTCTATTTTAGTTTCCCCTATGAAGACTGAGCAACCAATTCTTGGCTAGAAGAGCCAGAAGCATCCATTTGTTGGATTTTTTCCTGTTCCCGTGTCAACCGATCACAAAACATCTCGAATGAAGGCATGGTGTGTCTAGTACCCAAAGCATCTATGGTGGAGTAGAAAGTAGAAGAAAAGATCTGATACTGTCCTCTCAACTTTGAAAGTATCAGGAAGATACACTCATCATCTGTCTTGTTTCTCCCACATCCCTACAAAACTGAGCGCAGAGATTTGAACTTCATCAAGAAGTCCTCCATAGTGGGAAAGCTGGTAGGAGTCAAAGTGGTCAACTCTGCATCAAGCTGTAGTGCCCAAAACTCATTCACTGTGCCAATTAAATATGAAAACTTGCCCCAAATAGCCCTAGGAGTTGTCAAACCTTCCAGGTGAAAAAGGAGACTGTCAGAGATGTTCAGTGCAATCAAGCCCATGGCTTCATCCATTTTGTTCCTGTGCTAAAGAACCTCAAAAAGATGTTGTAGAATAGGTTGGTTTTCATCTAGACATGACCATAAGCCATGTGACATGAGTAGCCTGGTCATGTGTGCTTTCCAGGTGTGATAATTATGTGGTGTCAGCCGGGTCACAGAGGGGTCCGACATTGAGAGAAGAAGAAGATGGAAGTAGAAGGGTAATTTCTGAATCTAAATGATAGAAAGAAAAAACACCCCCACAATGTATAATTCTATCCCTCGTACAACAAAGAAATAATTATTGAAAGCACAAAAAATGAGAAGAAAACCTAGACGCCAGATGCAGAGATGGAGGAAACAGAAGCCTCTACTTCAACACCAAAAATGAGAGATCAAACGGTTGAATCAGAAATCAAGACCAACACCATTGCATCTGACTCATAAACACCTTTCTGATGATATTTTATTTTCCAAAAACAGACATCATATGCACAAGTTACGGCAGAAAAACCAACTACTCCTCTGAAAATGAGCTCACTAGAAAAAACCAGTCATGGGAAAAAATTTGACGGTCAAATGACCGTCACAGACATTGGTAAAAAATTGACGATCGTCTTCCAGTTGCGGGCTTGTCTTGCTAGAAAAATTTTTCATTGTCAGAAAAGGTGGAAAAGCTGCCAGAAAATTTGAAAATGGCCGAAAAAAAATATTCCAGCAGGGTGACATTAGCAGTGATGTCACCGTTGTGTGCCGGTGGCAGGCGATGGTGACAGGTGGCGGGCCGCCAATGGAGGTGGTCACCGGGCGGCTCCCGGGTGGTTCCCAGGTGGTAGCGCTAGTGGGAGCAGCTCTAATGGCCGGTGGGTGGCGCGTCGGGCGTGGCCAGGCGCAGGCCAGGCCGGGGTGGGGCCGGGGTGGCCGCTTCAGTTGAGCTCTGGCTGCGCTACGTAGGGCCTAAAAAACCCTTTAAAAATCCTTTAAATTTTATTTTTTAAAATTTTTTTGTCTCGATTTTTGTGCCGTACAGCCTAGGAGTGAGAAAATTTTCCTCTGGGGTCACTGTGACCAAAAATAATGAACTTTATATAATTTTTGACTCTCTTGGGCCTTCTGAGCGTAATAGTGGAGTCTGTTTTGGTTGAAAGTGCTCTAGAAAATAGCACCTCCTCCAAAATAAAGGAAAAGACCTAGAGAAGCTGTGGCTTTTGGCTGTGAATCACGGCTTATAAAACCCTCAGACCAGACAGCAATAGAGAAGCTCTGATACCATGTAGAAGTTGAGAAATCCAACTTCACAGATCGCCAAGAACACTTGCATGCAAATAACCTGTTGCTGAAAGGAAACCAAAGAGACAGAAGAAAAGACTTGGAAAATCTTAGTAGAGTGAGAGCAAATTCTATTCCAAGGTAATGAAACAATAATTACAAAAGTTTAACCTTAAAGGTGAATGAAACCCTAAAAAGGTAAAAGCTAGGTTGTGCAATATAATTAATATAAATTATTAATTATATGCACCTAAGAGACAACTTAAGTGAAAATAGAGTACATAGACAACTTAATAATTAAATCAACATGATCTAATTAATAAGTGAAGATAAATAGATACTTCAACAACATATAGTATCCCAAGCCACCAGTGGGTACTTCTTGTTTCCTTCTTTGTCAGCCCATAAGAACTTTCTCTGAATTGCTTCCAGAGAGTCTGCCACCTTAGCAGGTATAGAGAAGAGGCTTAGAGCATAAGTAGGGAGGTTCTGAAGAGTAGATTGTATTAGTATCACTTTTCATGCCTGACTAAGGGTGATACCCTTCCAGCCCGCCAATTTTCTATTGAATCTATCAATAAGGCCTCCCCAAAAAGACTCAGGTGGTTTGGTTCTGAGCGGAAGACCTAAATAGGAAGCGGGAAAGGAACCAAAGCCACAACCTAGAATGCCAGCCATTTTCCTCTGTCTATCCATGGGTGTATTAATGAAGAACACTGAACTCTTGTTCTAGTTAATAAGCTGACCCGTTGCATTGGAGTAGGAATTAGGATTTTCTTAACATTTCTAGCTTCTTTCACCGATGATTCACCACCCAATATGGTATCATCCATGAATTGCTGGTGGATAAAAGTGAAAGGGCCTGAAGAAGGTTTAAGCCCAATGATTAGACCCCTTCTCCTATTGTCATGGATAATCCTTCCCAAGCACTCAGCTAAAATGATGAATAGAATCAGGGAGAGGGGGTCCCCTTGCCTAAGGCCCCTAGAAGATTTAAATAAGTTTGAAGGAGAGCCATTCACCAAGACCGCAAAGGAAGGGGTGGAAATCAGTTGTGAGATAATCCTTATTACCTTGTCATTGAATCCAAAAGCCCCCAAAATGTTTCTCAGGAAGGTCCAACCAACCCTATCATACGCCTTGTAGAGGTCTAGTTTAAGTACGAATCCTTCCCATTTGCCCTCCTCCAAAGAGTGAATCACCTCATGCACTGCCATGATAGAGTCCAAAATTTGTCTACCAGGGAAAAAACCCATTTGTTGAGGGGAAATTAAAACCGGGAGGATTTTAAGCAGTCTGATAGTTAAGACTTTGGAGATAATCTTATAAAATGAGTTACACAGACTAATGGGTCTAAAGCAATCAAAAGAATCCGCACCTGGAATTTTCAAAATGAGGACAAGAAAGGTGGCATTGATCTCTTTGAGAAGGCTCTTGGCACCAAAAAATTCCTAGACAACTTTAACAATGTCATCTTTGATAACATCCCAGTACATATGGAAAAAGAAAGAAGGGAAACCATCTGGGCCAGGGGCCTTTTCTGTCGGTAAAGAAAACACTGCTTTATGGATTTCCTCCTGGTCTAGGATGGCCATCATTTCCTTATTCTATCTTTTTGAGATCACCTTAGGTATAGTTTGAAGAATAACCTCCTGGTCATCCTCAATCAGGTTTAGCTCTTTAGTAAGGATTAGTGAGAAGTACCTAATGGCCTCATTTGCAATCTCATTGTCTTCCTCCAAAGTTAAATCCCCTTTCTTAATGGCATTGATTCTATTAGCCGTCTTGTGTTTCATAGTGGATAGGTGAAAGAACCAAGAGTTTTGTCCCCCTCTTTCAACCACACTGATCTTGACCTTTGCCTCTAGAACATTTCCTCTTTGCTTATAATGTTGTGGAGATCAGCCAGAATGGATTTTTCAGCACTAATTCTATCATCATGATATCCGTGGTTTTGGACCTCTTCTTGAATCCTTGCAAGCTCTGACTTAATCCTATCTTTAGTCTAAAATATATTGGCAAAGTCTCTTTTGTTCCATTTTATTATCTCCATTTTAATGTTCTTGAGCTTCTTAGCCACCCTATACATCACCGTACCATCCACATCTATGCTCCACCATTCCTTTATTTTATTGAGGAGGTTGGGGTGGGTAGTCCACATCCTCTCAAATCTGAAGGGGAATGCCTTTTTCTTATTGTGATTGTCCAAGTTGAGAGAGATTGGGGAGTGGTCAGAGCTGAATCTCGCCATGGAAGATAGGTGACAATGATACTTTTGCATCCAGTCCATAGATATGAGGGCTCTTTCAAGGTGTACCTAAATGCATTCCGAACCAGCTCTCCTATTCGACCATGTAAATTTACCACCACCTAAATCCACATCAATGAGAGCTAAGTCATTGATCAAATTAGCTAGCTGCTACCTACTCTCCAGGTCAGGGGTAGACCCCCAAATTTCTCAGCTTCCTGAAGAGTGGTGTTGAAATCACCCATGATTATGGTTTTTGGATCTGTTATTTTAGCATACAGAATACGCATCTGGTCCCAGAAAATGCGCCTGCTATTCTTTGTGTTTGGGGAATAAATGTTCATTATAGCCCACCTCTCCTGGTCTTTTGGGTTATTGGATTGAATAAGTAAGATGTTACCTTCATCCCAAATGATTTGAGCATTAATATTATCCTTCCATATCACCAGTAAGCCTCCAGAGGCTCCCTCTGAGTCGGTAGCGGCAGTCCTCATACCTTTGCCAAAGGAAATGCATTTCACTTTTTCTTTTTTCATTTTAGTTTCTTGTATCAAAAAAATATCTGGTCTATGGTCCCTTATCATATTCCTAATTATTTCTTGTTTGTGGACTCCATTTAGCCCACAAATGTTCCATGATATGACCTTCATGATTTCTTATAAGACTCCTGGATGGTTCTCTGGTAACCATCCACAATATTTCTTTTTGTTTCTTCCTTTCTGATTTGATTCATACTCTTCTGCCCTGGTGTGTTAGACTTGCTCCTTGTGTCTACTTTGGCTCTACTTCTTGTTGCTATAGGAGAGGCCGAAGAAGGGTCCCTGCTATTTTTCTTTTTCACTATTATCCATGGTCCCACATTCTCATCTTTGGATACCTCTTTGTAGCTATTAAATAGGGCTTCCATTCTTGAGATTTGAACATGAGTGGTAGATGATACCATTTCCAGGAATTGGCTAATCTTCCCTGGAGAAATATAATTGCTTTTGCTAAAATTAGATTCTTGGGAGAGGATTGGGCCTTGTCCCTCCTCATGCTTCCTGTATTCTTGTGAATTTAGAACAAAGGAGAGAACAATGTTGTCATCCCCTATGATCTCCCCCTCTTCTGGGTTCTCCAGGCCTCCTTTGTCTCCAATCCCATTTTCCTTGGCTGGGCTTGTTGGGCTTGCCAAGTCCCCTTCCCTCTCTTTGCCTTTTTATGGCTGAGCTTGTGGCTATCCCTTGCTCTCCCCCTCAGTTGGTATGGACCCTTCAGACTCCAGTTGATCTGGCTGAAGATCCAAACTATCAGTTGTCATCTCCCCTTATGGATTCTACTTTTTTGATACAAGATTCATTTCATTTGGGGGTTTCTCTTTCTAGAACTTCTTGGTGTAGTTAAGATCCTTGATCAAAGGTTGTATCTCTGGCCTTTTTCCTTGTTTTATTTGCTCCTTCTGAGCTTTTTCCTGCTCCATGGCTATTGGGCACCTTTTTGCCTTGTGTCCATGTTTTTTACAGTGGAAGCAAGCAAAGGGGACACTTTCATACTCTATCTGTTGCACTCATTTTCCCAATCTGGATTGGAAAACAATAGCCTCTGGCATGTCTTGGCCAACTTCGACTCCAATGCATATCCTCGCATAAGTGAGTCTTTTCTTTGCCGCAGTAACTGGATCAATAGCTAGCAGCTCCCTGAAGGATCTAGCGATGCCCTCAAAAACATCCTCATGCCAGTACTCCAAGGCCAGCTTGGGTAGCCTCACCCAGACCGGTGCTTGGGTCAGGAAATCTTTGTTGAGATGCAGATTGGAGGTCCATTTTTGCAGAATGAGGGTGGATCTACCTGTAGACACCCTAAAATGGATAGGCTTGCGACTTTACATTAAAAACACTAATTTTCATCTATTAATTAATGGTTTTTTAATCATTAATTAATCATCTATTTTCCTCTAAATTCATTCCCCAAATTATCTAATCAAATTCCCAAAATTAATTAAATAATTAATTTTATTTAATTAAATAGCTTTAAATGATTAATTACCATTAATTGATTAATTAAACTTAATTTCCTATAGTTTAAATTCAAATATTTAAACTTACTAATTAAATTCTTCCAATTAAATTAATTCCAATTTAATTAATTTAATTTCATTTCATCAAATAAAGCAATTATTAATCAAAAAGAATTCAATTATCTCACATGTTGAAAACAATTATTAAATAAATGAATTAAATATTCATTTATCTTCAAAGAGATAACTCCAATCAGATCACATG
>MU225295.1:1617049-1649088 GCA_018584345.1 Thuja plicata | reverse complement strand
TATATATATATATATAGACACACACACACACACACACACACACACATTTGAGGAATCTACGTCTAAGGGGGAGAATTTTGAAATTATTGTAGATTTATAGGGGGTATATGTAGTTTAGTTTTTATGATACATATATTATACCCTTTGCCCTTGATGCCAAAGGAGGAGAATTATTGGTTAACTCGTTAAGAAAAATCATTTGCTATGAAGGATTATGAGACAGAAAAACAAATCCTTGGTATGAAAATTTGCACAAATAGGCAACAGAAAAAAATTACTCTATCTCAGGTTGATTATGTTGAAAAGGCGTTGCAAAGATTCTCCATGGAGAACACAAAAGTTTTCAGCACACCTTTGCCTAGTCATTTGAAATTGACAAAGAACATGTGTCCAAAGATATAAGAGGAGGGAGAAAAAATCTCCAAGGTACCCTATACTTCAGTGATAGGCAGATTAATGCATGTCATGGTATGCACCAGACCTGATATTGCACATGGTGTAGGAGTTGTTAGTAGGTAGAGTCATCTTGGAGTTGAGCATTGGAAAGTGGTAAAATGGATTCTCAGATAATTGAGAGGTATATCCAATAAATGTTTATGTTTTGCGGGCTCTAGTATAGATTTACAAGGCTATGTTGACTCAGATTTGGCAGGAGACATTAATACCAAGTGGACTACAACAGGATATATTTTTACTATCGGTGGGATAACGATGAGTTGGATCTCCATATTAAAAAAGGTGGTTTCTTTATCCACCACAAAGGCAGAGTATGTAGTTGCAACATAGGAAAGAAATGAGATTATATGGCTGCAATACTTCATGGATGAATTGGGAAAAATATAGGTTAACAATTATTTGTTTACAGACAGTCAGAGTGTCATTCATCTTGCAAAGAATTATGCTTTGCATTCAAAGAAAAAACACATACAATTGAGGTATCAATTTATTCAGTCGGTATAGGATGATGGATGGTTAAGGATGGAAAAGATACATACAGATGAAAATCCAACATATATGTTTACAAGGGCAGTGACAAGGGAGAAGATGAACTCCTCTTTAGCTTCGGTTGGTCTTCTAGACTAAAACAATAAAACAAAATAGTAGAGTCTAGGGCGTTTCTTTCTAGTGGGAGCTGTAGGGGAAGAGAAATTACTACAAGACCAGTCTCCAAATGGGAGATTGTTTAGTGTGGAGCCTGATCAGTCTCCAATTGGGAGATTGTTGGGTTGTGGTGACTGATAAGGAAAGTACTGTACACTTTTCTACAATCTGTGGGATTCGTGTTAACTCGTCAAGCAAGTTTTAGGGTTAGGGTTTTTCTATAAGAAAAATGGTGTTAGGGTTATGACTTGTTAGACTAGTGAAGAAGTATTGTAGCATTTGCAGTGGTATTGAGCTGCAAGGGATCGTTGGATGTAATCAATTGAAATTATTGAATAATAATATTGGACTCTCTGTTTGGTGGATGTAGCCCAAGATTGGGTGAACCATTTTAAATTTGTGTCTTCTTGTTCTCCTTATGTGTGCTTTATTCCTTTGCATTATTGGCTATATTTGCATGTAATTATTATATTTCTCTCTTCTAATCCTAACAAATCATTGCTTTCTCCTAGAAGATCTAGAAGGTCTAATGTTGCCACCACACCCCTTCCTACACATTTCAGAGCACCACAAACACCTCCTAAAAAAAGAGGTCTACTATTGTTATCTTGGAGCAACCTAAAGCTTCTATAGAGAAGAAGAAACCAAGAAAGAAGAAACAAGCAAGGAAAGACAAGATAAAGGTGATTAACATTGATTAAGAGAAGGAGGAGGAAGAATAAGAAGAAGAAGAAGAAGAAGAAGAAGAAATGAAAGGTTCTGAGTTAAAAAGAAGAGGAAATATGATAAAACAAACTAAAAGAGAAGATATCCCAAGAAGGGAAGTTAAAGGAAAAGGGAAGGAAACAAAGAAAACTCCCCCAAAGTCTCTTAAAGAAGATCCCTTTAGTATACAAGAAATATACAAAGCAATTGAATGTCCTAGATCTTTGGAGAAAAATTTGATCTGTATCCATATGTAGCATTATACAATCAAGAAATTATAGAGTGGGCTCTCATAATGTACACGATGAAGTGCAACCAAACCCTAAGTGATATTTGGGATAAACATTTGGAGTGCCTTATAGAAGTGCTAACAGAAAAGAGAAATGAAGCAATAAAACTCAAGGAAGAACAAAGAGACCAAGTTGTTATGAAAGTTTCAGATATGTTGCCAAAATAAGAGAAGAACAAAGAACTTCTATCAAGGGCTAAGGAAATAAGATAAAAAAGAGTAAACACTCTTATGATCATGAGAGAGGAAGATATAGAAGAACTGAAGAAATAAATAGAAAGAATCACTGCTAGAATTTTGAAACAGTTAAATGAAGGTATTTAACTATGATGTTGAAGAGTATACTCCCATTATGGACATTGAGTTAGAAGACTTATCTAATATAAATGTGTTAGTTAACAGATTTTTCCCTAGCCTTAATTAAATGTGATTAATTCAGGTGACTCTTTATAACCCAATTGGGAAGAAATCAATTAACAACAGTTGAGATTTGTCTTGATGATCATATCCCTCTACGTACATGTGCAATTCCCTCTATAATAATCTTCAATTCGTTTTTCAATAACCAAATCAATAAAATCACATAAATAATACTTTTAACCCTAAAGTATCAAAGGTTTAAACATACATACACAACCTTGACATGAATATCATAAATACCACTTAAAGTGAAAGCGTAAAGACCAAGCCAATAGACTAATCCACATGGTGCACAAAGAAAGTTCTACTGAAAGATAAATTGAATTACTTCCACAATTCAAAGCAATACAAAATTATATCACAATCACAAATGAACCCCAACTAAAGTCACATCCATGTACTCAAAATGAACGCATTCAAAGCTGTGATATATATTCAGATTTAATTACCAAATCAAAAACATATTGTAAACTGCAAAATTCTTCAAGTGTCTGTATAACTATGGAAATAGCTTACTAATTAACTTCAAAACAAAATTTGGCCACCCCTTATAGACTCATAATAAGCCATATAAATAGCCCGATAGTATAGCTATTTTTAAGATAAGTTTTAAAACTAACTAAGTCGAGGAGTGAAAAGTAAAAACCAAAGTTCAGCATCAACAAATAAATGCAAAGAGAGGAGATAATCATAAATGGCTATTTTGAAACGATCATCATGAAACATATTCAGGTCTGTGGTGGGGTCACAGTTTATGAGGGCTTGATATGCTACTTCCTCTATTCCAAGTGCCCGGTCAAGAATTTTACCACCAGTTGGTGATTAGGAACCCCGATATGTGCAATTCTCTACTTCCACACCTTATTCTCTCTTTGAACCAATGCAATTTTATCGTTATGCATCTTTAGATGGTCATGGAAAACAATTAGCATGGACTCTATTTCAGCCACTTTAGAGAATTCTTTATCCATTACTATTTTGGTCTCTTTGATCGCATGAATCCTGTCGCTTAAGGTCTGGTTCATCTCTTCCAGCTTCTGCAATGTTTTTCCATCTTCTTTGAACAATTGAACCTTAATTAACCCAAGATCATCAGTCATCACATCAGCCAAGGCAATAAGCTCTTTCAATAGCTTAGCATATTCTTCTATCTGCTATTTTATGACCGAATTCTTTCATTCTAGGTGCTCTTGTGACACAAAAAAGATTTCATCATCAAATCCCGCAATAGGTCTTTCAGAAAGAAACTTCTTTATGCCATATCCTTTAACCTCAGACATTTGAGCCATCACAGTCATCCATTGAGTTTTCTCTTTTTCCCATTTAGCTACTTTTTTATCCAAGCTATCCCTTGTGGCACTGGCTTCTTCATAGGTCCGTCTCAGATCATTAATGTATTTGATCCATGTATCAACTACTAAGTCTAACCAGCTAACATAGGCCTTGACAATTGATCTATTGCGTTGAATCTGCTCCCTTATTTGTTGGTTATCTAGAGACTAAGGATCGAACACTAGTGAGGGTTGTGATGTGGACATGAGATCAAGATGGTGAATGGAATGAATGTATTCTACCCTCTGGTCGAGTGCTAACTTCATTTCTCTTTTGTCCTTCTCATCCTTCCATGTCCTTGTGATTATTTTCTTTGTTGAAGACTCTAAGTGTTTGACATTTGTGGTTTGAGTAGCTACTCCAAGGTCAACTTTTTCTATCTTAAAGTCTTCCGTCGTTACTTCATCAAAGTTCTTTTCATTTTTTGGAATGACTATCTCTGCATACCATCACCCAGTTTGGGTATCTGTGTCAATCATTTCTTCAATTTTGGGCTTCTTAATGTTGACTTATTTTCCCAAACACCTGCTTCCCATATCATTATCAGGAAGCTAGATAGGCACTATACTTCTCTTTCTGCTAATGGAAGACTAGAGTCAATTTGTTGTATATGTAGAACTCTTAGCCTAGGGAGTTTGTAGTACAGTCAAGTCGATTGACAATGTATCATTAACAACATGCTCTTCTCTCGATTCTCCTCCTCACTTTGAAATTGTCCATGTTCAGAAAATCCAGTGCCTGATCCTCCATAATTGTTAATTCTTCTCCTACAAAATCTAAGTCTATGATCTCATGGTTCACTTAATCTTTCTTTAATCTCTTACTTCTTGAATGTGTAGTTCTTACAGGGGTAAGAACGATGGCTCCTTAGATAGCCTCCTTCGATGGAACTTTTCTAGAACCAGTTGTACCTACAAGATCAATATTGATAGGGATGTTAGGAGAAGTACTTTTGTCTTGGGGAAACAAGGGATCTTGGGGCTCTACATAAACTTCAGTCTCAATAATATTGAATTTTCCCAGTCTCTTTTCTCACAACCATTTTTCTGTTCTTCTTATCACATTAAAAGTTCTATTTTGAATACTATCATCCTCATTTCTATCCTAATCCATCTCAGGTATAGGTTCACCTTGTACTCTATTTCTAAATTATGAGTCTAATGCTTTTTCTTCCTCCTCTACCTCAACTCCTTTGATATCAATGGGAATTATCATACTCACAATTTTCCTTAGTGTGAAGTGAGACCATAGTCTTTTACACACTTCAAACTCATCTTCGCAGTCCTCCCAATAATCCTCTAGCTGAAAAATATAGGTAAAAACCTCTATCATTCCAAGGTAAGATTGTGCAAAGTTTTTGCAGTCAAATTTAGGATGAGAAACATAAGTTTTGAATTTTAATTTTTAAAATTTTGTTGCCAAATTAAGGGCATCTGAACATCTGAACTGTTCTTGTAGCAATAATATCCAAGATCTATAGGAAAGGTTATACTTGAAAGCTTCTTCCCTTTCAAGTTTTTTTTCAATGATAGCTAATTATCTACATATCTCTGTAAGTACTAAGTTGTCCAATGCATACCTAGGATGTTTCAAGGGCTCGCCCTTAAATCCTCCAACCCTTACGTAAGTGAACCTAGAGAATTGTATGAAAAAACTGTTGTAGGTTTTAACCAACTGAACCGCCTCATCGGATAATATCTTATGCAAAATTCCTTGTTACTCAAAGACTAACCAGCCCAAGAACACATCATTTACCCTAGTGAAATTCTCTGAACACCTTTGCAGCTGTAGGAGAGGGTAGTAATCATAAATCTTCATTCCTGGCACCAAAGGATCATGTGGTAAGCCAGACCACTACCTAGAACAAGCTAATAAATAGAAAAGAAAGGAAGACATGAAAAGCCTCGCATTCCCATGAAATTTGCCAATCCTTCATTTAATCTTTTTGTGATGAGCTCACCCTAGTCCAGAAACTTATGTCCATTTGTCAATACCTGAATATAGAAAAACATCCAATCCTCCCACTGGAAAGTATGTGAGTTTCCTTTTAATATGTTCAGTAAAATCACTAAATCTCTAATCTTTGGAATAAAATGCTCATGGGTAAGGGTTTTTGAGGTTGAGAACCACCTCTTTTTGTATCCAGAAGCCAACCTCTGGAAGTCACGCTCCTATACTCCTTCTTTTCTGAGAAAAATGAATAGGTTGTGCCTATGGTCCATGCCTCATACGGTTCTTTATCCAGAATTCCCATAGCGGACATCACAGTCTCTCTATTTATTCTTACCAATATTTAACCAGAGTTAGTGTGAATACACTTCACATCTCTATCATAATGATTCATACACTCCATCACAAGTTTTGAATAGTGAGTTACAGTAGGGAAAGTCATAGCCTCTATTAAAGCACTTTGACTCGTCTTATCTGCAATGGAGCCTTCTTTAGGGTTTCTAAGTCTCTCTATAATTTCTTCCATGATTACATGTAGAAGAGTTGTATCTCCCATCTCTAGAAGCAAGCTAATAAGACTAGAGGAAGGATCTAACTTGAGTATGGATGGCCTTCTATACTTCATTTTTCTAACCATTAAAATTCTAAAACAACAAAATAAAGGAATCTGAGAAAAAAATTGAGACTTACTATGCTTCAACAGATTGCCTAAGCTTGCAAGATCAGAGTTTTAATGACTCACTAGAATTCATCATAATTGTCAGTTTGTTGCACCACTGAAATTACCTCCTTTTCTTTCCTGCTCCGCGGAGATGAGAAATCTTAACACTGAATAAAAAAGAAATGCAATCTTTACTATAAAAGAAAAATATTTGCTTGGATTTTTGGCACGCTTAAGCATTTACAATCCCCACATAAATTAATGATGAAATGAAGTTGGTTCTGACATGTCTTAATTAACAATCATTTCATACCATTTGAGCTCAAAGATTAATGACTAGCTTTCCCAAAAGAGAATTTTTAAAATTTGAAGCCTCCAGAATATTCTCTATCCGTACCCACTTACTTCTTTATTTGAACACTTTTAATTCCAACTTCGGATATGTAAATCTTAGATTTTGAACTTTTAACTTTGTACTTGGAAGTTCAAAATTGAAAGTTCCAATTGAGTGAAATGGACTTGACCAAAGACCCACCAAGAGAGACGCAAAAACTTCATTACTCGATAAGATGGACTTACTTCCGCTTGCACTATTTAAATTTGAACATTGAAATTTGAACTTGGAAATTTCAAAACGGAAGTTCAATTTAAAAGAGACCGCCTAAAGGATGACTTAGCCAAAGCGAAGCCGTAAGAACAAAAGATGCGCAGGTGGAAATTGAACACAGGATTTGAACTGAGACTTGGTTCAAATAAAAAGTTCAAATTGGGAGTTCAAATTAGAGGTTCAAAATGAAAAATACATTACTTAAGGGAAAGATGCACGAAAATAAAATTTTAACACCAACAAGAATTAGGTGTAACATTGGCTTGGACTGGGGACCTGGACTGTCTAGGGACAGGGGATGAACTCTAGAATCTCTGGTTTCACATTTTTGGCTACGGAGTCGGGTGGAAAAACTTAACACAACAAAAACTTCCTAAACCTAGGCACAACAAAAACTTATGTACAAGGGGGAAACTTGAAAGATTTACATTTGATACAAACTCAAATCCTGCCCATTAAAGGGCAGGGGCAACAAAGTGTCATCAAGATATTGAAGCTTAAATGAATTAGGACCAAGTACTTCACTAATAACAAAGGGGCCTTTCCAAAAAAAATTGAACTTACCATGAGCACCTTTTGGTTCCATGCGCTTATCCCAGAGCAATACTTGATCATATTGCATAAATTTCCTTGGCTTGGCTTTTCTATCAAAAATCCACTTCAGTCTGGCCTGATGCTCTGTTATATGATCAATGAGCCTTTCCCTTTCTTCTTGTATTTTTGATAGCTACATAATCCTTTTTTCAACTGCATTTTGAAAATTGTTGTCTTCAATCATCTTTTGCAATTTAGCGGTAGATAATTCTAAGGGGAGGGATAACTGAGCTTCTACTCCATACACCATCTCAAAAGGGGACATCCCTATTTCTCTCTTAGAATAGGTCATGTCTTCCCACAACACCTTATATAAATTTTTATGCCAGTATTTAGCATTCTCACTCACCAACTTCTTCATAATATTGATCAGGTTAATGTTGCTCAATTCTGCTTGACAGTTTCCCTGGGGGTACTAGTCTGAGGCATGAGAGAGATTTATACTATGGTCATAGAAGAAAACCTATAACTCTTGAGAGGATAAATTTGTGGCGTTATCAGTTACTATCTTGTGCGGTATACCAAACCTTACTAGGATGAAATTTTTTAGAAAATCACAAACTACTATTGAAGTAGTTTTCCTTACCAGGATGGCCTCGACCCATTTTGTAAAATAGTCCATGGCAGTCAAGATATGGGTATATATAGTAGATGAAGGGGGGTTCAGAGGCCCTATGAAGTCATGGCCACACTAATGAAATGGTTCTTTTGTAATCACTGGTCCCAGAGGTAGAGCTGCTAATTTTGGTTTCCTGATAAACAATTTACACTTTTCACATTTAGCAACCCATTGATATGCGTCCTTGAACATACCCGACCAATAATAAAAATTTCTAAATTTTTTAAAAGCGGTCACTATTGAAGAAAAATGTCCCCACATGCTTCATTATGAAAAGCCTTCAGTTACCTTTCTTGCTTCTCATTGTCTATGCACCTAAGGAACATATCATCAAGTCCCTTTTTGTAAAGTATGCCACCAACAATCACGTTCTTAGCAGCCTTAAGTCTCAAGTTTTGCTTCTCCTTTGTGCTCATGTACTCTAGGAAATCTCCATAGGTTAGATAGTGCGCCACGATAGAAAACCAAGGATCATTTAGACTAACTAGTAGTGTTAGGGGAAACTTTTCTTTCTCTCCTTCACTCTCTACTAACAGCTTACACGGACTCTACCCTTAGACTAGCTTTGTAGGCATGATATCCAAATGAAACTCTTGAATTTTGGCTACCCAAGTGGCTTCATTATTGACAACAACTTCTTGTTGCGTGAGAATGCTCTTCACAACAGTGTTTGGTACATACACCTTGGAATGAGGTTGCAATATGTAGTACCTAAACTGCCTAACTGCTTTAACTATTGAGAAAGCCTATTTTTCTGCAAGAGAATAGTTTAATTCATGTTTTTTAAAGGAATGCTCATGAAATATATTACGATCTCTTCCTCCTCATTTTTTTGCATCAGAATACCACAAGAAATCTTTCTTCCAAAGAGCCACAAGTTGAAAACGATAATTTTAATAACCCAAAATTCTAATCCTGGAAAAGAACACTGATGGAAGCGTGCTGAGTATTGAGATTTGGCTAAGTTTGAAAAAAAACTAGAATCTTCCAAAATCTAGAATTTGCATTATAACTCCTAGAGATCTCAAACCAGATTCAAACATCCAGAAAGTATATATTTAAAATATAACTTAAAGTATAAGTCACATTGACTTATACTTAAATGTTATATTTTAAATATTTTTTTGCTTTGAATAGATAATCTTACACCTCCAAATGTTAGGAACACTTTAAACGAGAAGGTCAGATATCATCAATCAATTGTAATAATTAAACTAGTCAATTGTTGTAATAAAAGCAGTCAATTGTGGTAATAAACTGACTGTTGTGGCAACAAAAAGGGCTGATTGGAGAAATAAAAAGGGTTGATTGCGACAATAAACAGACAGTCACGGCAATAAAAATGGTTGATTGTGAAAACTAACTATCAATTTTGAAGCAAAGAATGATGAAGATGGAAAAGAAAAGTCACGGTCATGCAACTAAGACCAAAAATAGAATTTTGAGTGTCTTCAAGCATTGTTAAGTTGTTTGATTCACATCAGGCTCACCAAATATCGTAGGGGAATTTGCAAAAGTCTCAAGAAATGGATTAGTAGCACCATATTATAAATAAAACCAACCTACTACTCAACATTAACCCTACAAATAATAAAAGACAAGCATAGACTTAAACAACTGAAAATAAAATAACAAACAAAATACAATCACCAACACCTAACTTGATTCCTTCTATTGCTTCTCTACACTCTGTGGGCACTCAAATGGATGGTGCTCAGAGTTGATTTCTGCAGCATCATGACTCAGTATTTCAAGAAAAAAGACATAAATAATTGCTTGGTTGCTTTGAAGATAAAATGAAAACCTGCATAAGTTAGACACTGTAGACACCTAAAAATGGTTCGAGCCTACTTGTCTATGTGTTTTAACATTGTTCACATCACAATCGAAACATTTTTTTGTGACCTAATTATTCCTCTATGTCACGCATATGATCTTTATTGTGTAGTGACATTGCGTCTTTCATCAATGATTAAATATTGCAAAATTGTTCAATTATTTACTAACAATTCTACTTTCTCTATCAAATCAATCATTTCCCAAATCATTTCAAAACCTTCCTAAACCGATCCTATTTGATCCTAAATCATTTCAAAACCTTCCTAAACTGATCCTATTCAATCCTAAACCATTCCAAACCTTCCTAAACCAATCCTATTCGATCCTAAACCATTCCAAACCTTCCTAAACCAATCCTATTCGATCCTAAAGCATTCCAAACCTTCCTAAAACATTTCAAATCTATCCTATTCTATTCCTAATCATTTGCAGAATTGTTTGGACTCATTTTTGACCATTCTGGGGCATTGTCCAAGATCATCGATGCCTAATAAACCCAATTTAAAACCAATCGATCAAACCCTAATTCCAACTCAATCAATCTTATCATTTCAAGAGCATTTTCCAAGATCATCGATGCTTCATATCCTTTCAATAAATCATTTGAAAACACTGTCAAAGATCATCGGTGTTATTGCTATCAATCTATCAATTTCAATTCAATAGTGTTGTTCATTATTGTCAATACTATTTCTAATTATCATTTCAGGAACATTGTCAAAGATCATCGATGTTTCCCCATTGCAATCTTATGATACCATCAAAGTTCGTTGGTGCTTTTCAATCACTTCCAATCATCATTATCCAGGCGCATTGTCAAAGCTCATTGATGCCTCATGATTTCCTAAACTATTCTGGAACCCTCAGAATTAACCCTAATCATTATCAACATTATCAAACCCCTTTCAATTCAACATCAAAACCTTCAATTCGACCTATAATCTACTAATCCCCCCCTTTGGATGAATAACCCATAGTTTATCCTAAGTTCTAATTGAATAAATAAACAAACTTTATTTATTCCCCATTTCCCTAAGTCTCCAATAATTAATTAATTTTTATTAATTAATTAGCTAATTTCAATTTATGGGATTTTACAATTTCATAAATCTAATTTGATTTGGAGGAATATTTGAGAATATTGAATTATGGATTTGAATAAAGATTCATAGTCTCACCTAAATATCATATCCCTTAATTGAGGATTCTCATCCCTATTAAGGTGCTTCCTCAATATCTCCAAAATCCTCCAATATCTCTCCCCCAATTCATGCTTCCAAGCATCCTACCAACCAAAATCTTGGTTGGTGCATTGATTTTGTGCAATCTCACCAAATTGTCTCTCATTTTCTATAAAATGGGATGCATTCCTCTCATTCAAGGTTAACCATGCGATTTTGAGAAAATCCTCAAGATCACTCACCTCCTAGTAATTCCTCATTATCAATTCAAGTTTTCAAGGTTCTTTGTGCAATTGGTGTTTGTCAAAGAGAAACATAACAACCTCTATGGAGAAGAAAGGAGACCATTAGAACTAAATTTGAAGGGAGTTTTCTTGTGTTATCTTGCATATATTTCAACTCTTGTTTCAAATGGTTTTAATGTTAGATTAGTTAGGGTAGCATATTGTTTAGGGTTTGTGGTTACCTAGATGTGATTTCTAACCCCTTTTTTGTTCTTACATTTGATGGCCACAGTGGCCTTGGAGTACACAAACAAGGAATTGTTGAACCAATCGCTCCAAAAGGCCATCCCCTTCATCTGGGCATTGGATTCAAACAATTACTAATTGGCTCTTTGAATGCCAAAATGGCCTCATGTGAAAACGTAGAGGTTTCAAATGATGAAAAGGCATCTGAGGATCCCCCTTCTGAGTACACTACCGATTCAAATGAATGGGAATGGAACACCTGTACTTCTAGTCCTTATGAGCTTGACTGTTTCTTCCCTGACCTTGCAGACCTTCCTATGGTAGACAAACATGTTAACACAATTCCCCCTCCTCCCACAACCAATCTTGATCCCTAGTCTAGAATTTTCTGGGATCCTAGTCCTGAACCTTCAGTGCATGAAGTCTCTGACTCTGAAGACACTGATATTTACATCTTTTCCATTACCTCTGGCCCTGAACACATCTGTGCCACTAACGATGACATCCCCTAGTCTACCCTGAGCTTATTGATTGGGATGAGCAAGGACCATCGAGCTTGGATTGCTTCAAGAATGATGTAGCGATAGCAGAATTATTTGAGCTTTGAGAGGGCATACCATCTAGCGACCACAAAAGAGGATTCTCCATTGACCTTGTTGCTACAACATATCTAGGGGAGTCAACTCCATCTTCTAGTCATAAAATTGAAAATGATAAAATCAAAAAAGAAAAAAATAAAAAGAATAGGTCCTCTGGTGAAAACTGAAAGGCGCCAGTTAACCATGAAAAAGTAAAAACAAAGGACGTATCTGAGGGTGAAAACCTCTCTGAGGCGCCTGAGGATGGAAGACATGACATACCCCCTCCAAAGGAGAAGTCGGCATTACTCATTGAAATGACCGAGGAAATTAACTTGGGAACACACAACAACCCCAAGATCATACATTTTGCAGCATCACTCTCGCCAGAAGAGAAGGATGAGTTTGTCAGATTCTTCCTTGAGCCCCAGATCAATTTTTCCTAGTCATATGCTAACATGCCTAGCCTGGATCCTGAGTTAGTTCTTCACCACCTCCCTCTAAAGCCAGGTGTGAAGTCGGTAAAATAGAAGCTTAGAAAAATGCATCCCCAAATAGCTCTACTGGTAAAAGAAGAATTGAAGAAGTTATTGGATGTAGGATTTATCAGACATATTGATTACACAGACTGGATTTCCAATTTGGTTCATGTTAGAAAGCACGCTGGGGGCATACAAATATGCACTAACTTCTGTGGTTTAAATAAGGCATGCCCTAAAGATGATTTTCCTTTTCCCAACATCGCCATGATTATTGACATGACTGTGGGCTACGAGATGCTGTCATTGATGGACGACTTCTCTGGTTACAACCAAATTCAAATTTCTCCTGAGGACCAAGCCAAGACAACTTTCACCTGTCCTTGGGGAACCTATTGCTGGAATGTCATGCCCTTCGGCCTGAAGAATGTCAGAGCAACTTATCAACGGGAAATGACCACAATCTTCCATGACTTTATGCACATCTTAATGGAAGACTATGTTGACGACCTCCTCTACAAATCTACAACCAGGAAAGATCATTTGAGTATTCTAGCCATAATCTTTGAAAGAATGGAAGGGTATAAGCTTTGCCTGAACCCTAAAAAGTGTGTTTTTGGAGTTGTTTCTAGAAAACTCCTAGGCTATATCATCTCTCAATGAGGTATCAACGTGGATCCTAAAAAGGTGCAAGACATTTTAGAGATGCCTCCGCCAAACACACTAAGGAAGCTGAGAAGTCTACAAGACAAATTACAGTCTATCCACCGATTTATTGCACAACTAGCAGATAAATGCTATTCATTTCACAATCTACTACATAAGGGTGTGACTTTCCATTGGAATGACAAATGTGAGCACTCGTTCCAACAACTGAAAGATTATCTATTGCATCCACCAATCTTGATGCCTCCCATCCCATGGAAGCCATTTCTCTTGTAAATTTCTGCCACATAAACTGCATTGGGTGCTCTTCTTGCATGACACAATGAACAAGGATGAGAAAGAGCTATTTATTACATCAGCATAAATTTGGTTGGATATGAATTAAACTACTCACTCATTGAACGAGCCTGTCTTGCTATGGTTTTTTCCACATAGAAGTTAAGACATTACATGCTACACTAGAAAACCATGCTCGTGTCACAGATTGATCCAATGAAGTATCTCTTAGGAAGAGTAGCTCTCACAGGTGGCCTAGCCAAATGGGTCATGCTAATGAGTGATTTTGACATAGAATATGTGGACAAAAAATAAATAAAAGGCCAAGTGATAGTGGATCAGCTCGTAGAGGCACCAATTCCTGATGATCACCTGTTGCTTTCAGAATTCCCAAATGAGTCCATTTTAGCCTTCACTGAATCTAATGAGTGAAAACTCTACTTTGATGGCTCACATACTAGGCATGGATCGGGGGCAGGCATCATGTCTGTCACCCTGCAAGGCGATGTCATTCCAAAATCTTACAGAATCACATTTGCATGTACCAACAATATCGCCGAATATGAAGCACTAGTCACTGGACTTAAACTTGCTATTCAATGGAAAATCTAGCACCTCAAGGTGTATGGTGATTCTCAATTGGTCATCTGACAGATCACTGATGACTATGAAACTAAGGATGAAAATCTAGTACCTTACAAATAGTTGGCCGACTTTCTCAAGGAGCAATTTGTCACAATCAATTTTTGCCAGCTTCCACGGGTACATTAAAAGCAAGTAGATGCTATGGCCGCTATTGCATCTATGATCGACATGCCAAATAATGAAGAGAGATGTGAATTTCTTATTAAGCATCTATTGCTTCCAACATTCAACATTCTGTAATCCAAGCTCATGTGTGACATTGTTGGTCCTGATTCCCCTTGGTATCAAGATGTCTACAATTACCTACATGCCCAGATATTACCCCTGCATTATCCCAGAACAAGCATCAAGCTCTTATCCATCAAGCCTCCTGTTATGTCATCGTTGGTGATACCCTTTATAGGATAGCCTATGACCAAACCCTCCTTAGATGCCTCGATTCATGAGAGGCTGACACTGCCTTACATGAGGTCCACAATGGTATTTGTGGTGGACATTTCAATGGTTTGAGTCTCGCCAAGAATTTGGTTTGAGCAAGATATTACTGGCCTACCATGGAGCAAGATGCTCATAAATTTGCTAATAAATGTTACAAGTGCCAGATTCACGATAATTTGATTCATGCTCTGGCACAGGATCTACAGCCAGTGGTCTCTCCATGGCCCTTTTCACAATGGTCATTTGACCTTGTAGGGAAGATCACACCCCTATCTTCTGATGGCCACAAGTACATCATCACGGCCACTGAGTACTTTACCAAATGGGTGGAAGCTATCCCCATGACATACATTACCGACAAACAAGTTTCCAGATTCATCCTAAATTATATCATTTGCCATTATGGAGTCCCTCTAGCCATTATTACTGATCATGGTAGCCCGTTCTAGAACAAGGATGTTACACAACTTTGTGAGAAATTCAAAATCCGTCATGGATTTTCTAGCATCTACTACCCGCAAAGAAATGGCCAAGCAGAGGCATCTAACAAAACCATCATTAAGATCCTATAAAAGACTGTCAATGATGTTGGCCGTGATTAGCACTTACAACTCAACCCAGCTCTGTGGGCCTACAGGACCAACATCTGCACCCCCACTGGTGCTACTCCGCACTCTCTTATCTATGGCGCTGAGGTCATATTACCCCTCGAGGTTGAAATTCATCCATTAAGAGTATCCTTACAAGGCATTGTTGATGATGAACAATATAGAGTTTCCAGATTACATGAGCTCGAGATGCTTGATGAGCGGCGACAAACCGCCTTGGTACACTTGCAAGCCTACCAGAACCGTATCAAACAGAGTTACAACAAGAAGGTCCGAGCTCACCATTTTGAGATTGGAGACTTAGTTTTAAGATGAATTACAAGACCCAGCCACACAGAGAGAAGACTGGAAAATTTGAACCAAATTGGGATGGCCCATATATAGTCACAACATCATATGGGTCTGGAGTATACTAGCTTGCAACACCGGAGGGAGAACCATTGCCAGAGGCACTGAACAACATGCACCTTCATAATTATTATGCATAATTTCTAAAAAATGTACAAAAAAAAAATTGCAAAAAGTTCCTGAAAAAGTACAAAAAAATTGAAAAAGTTTTTGAGAAAATATCAAAAAAATAAAAAAAGAGCAAAAAAATGAAAAAAAAAAAGCAAAAATGGTTTCCTTGCTGAAAACCTGGCAAACAGGCATCTTGGCACGTAAAAATAGAAATCAAGAGAAAAATCCCATCTAATAGTGAAAACCTGGCAAACAAGCGCTTTGGGCAAGTACCGTGGTGAAAACCTGGCAAACAGGCGCCATGCATAGTAAGTTATTGCTCCATTTTCTATCATGGTTCCACCTGATATCCTGATGTCCTTTCCTGATCACATCTTTTAGTTTGTATCGACCCTAGTGCCCGTTTATGGCCTGTAACTGGTTGATCTTCTTTGTCTTCCCCTTGGTCTACCCAGTCTATCTGTCATTTTGACCTCTGTCTATAACCTCTTTGTTGTCTGGGGTCAGATTCCTGGCACTGAGCATCTTTGAATTTGAATTTGAATTGGGGGCAAGACCTTGAATGTGGTTTACCCATGAGATTCCTTGACTATCCGATTATGGAGATAAAACATTGTAAATATCTTAATGACCTGAAAAAATCCTAAAAATCCAAATATACAAAAATTCCCAAAAAAATCAAATAATGTCCTGAAAAAACTTCTAAAAATTACATAATATCCTGAAAAAATTGCTAAAAATTCAAATACGATCCTGAAAAAAGACCAAAAAAATTCAAATATTTCAAAAATCCTAAAAATCGCAAAATATTTTCAAAAATCTGCAATAAATTTGTACATACTTGTCTTCTTTTTGCGAATCGAACATCATGTTTGCCGACATCAGTGGCAGAATCATCAAATATGTGCTTAATGAAATCATATGCGATCTGAATCATTGTGACTCAGCATTCAATATGTTTGGACTGTTCAATATTTTGATCTTTGCTATCAATCAATCTGTCCATGCTATCAATCAATTCTCAAATCAATTTGCAAATCTAAGCTACCAATCAATGAACATTTAATGCAAGTAACAAAAGATCAGAATGGTTGTTGGCTCACATTGTTTCATAAGTATTTTTTATTTTCTTTTTTGATCATGTTCCTATGCTACTCGATGATATTATCTGAACTTATGAGAGTAGCAGGGATGGTTCATGACCAGTTGCTTTCTCTTTATTTTTTCTGCCTGTTTGATGATCTCATGAAATTCTGGGGCATGTCTGTTACATGCTTTCGGGATAGAGAAGATCATCCTTTGTCTGCATCATGTTTGTTCACGCAAAAAGGATGACTTTTGCGCTCTGGATTTTGTGCCACGATGTGTCGCATATGCTTTTGCAATATCAAAATAAGCTCTTAACATAATTTGCAATTTGAAAGCCAACATCTTTCTACTAACATTTCTTCGTCTAATTTCTGCTTTCTACTAACAATTCTTTAGTCAGCCCTCGCAGTCGCCTTGGTCTAGTACTCTGGTATGTCAAAAACAATGCATCCTGCATTCATGCATTCATAAACTTGAAAACAACAAAAACATGTGCATTTTTACATCCATTCATTTATACACGAGAAAAAAATTTCAAACATACATTTACATTTTGCATTTCATACATTTCAAAAAGCAAAAGACAAAAACATTATTGCATCCATAACTTATATTATTGCATAACAAAGGCAATACATTGCAATACATAAGCATCATCATATAAAAAGGAAAGCAAAGCATATACATAACCATCCATCACATGCATCATAAAGTAGTTGCATATCATATATCGATGTCTCAAAAAAGTATCAGAGTACAAAAATCAAGGTGTCTGTATACACTGAGGCCCGCAGGCTCATAACATATCACATGTCTATCAAAAGTGTCCCTCTGCTAGAGAGACCTCCTGTCAACCCCTTCTCTCTCGGTCCTCCTGATCCCTATCTTTTCTGGAGGATGAGGCCCCCCTATTTGATTCCCTATCTGTCCTAATCTAGGTAGCCCCCTCGGTCCCAGCACTCCCCCACTGCTCTATTTCCTACGAGAGTGTGATCTGCTAGATGACCCTCTGTAACTTGGTTCCCACTGATGCCATGGCACATCTCACTCATACGCATCTCTCCAGTACCTCTTCTCCTCCCGGGCATCCCCTAGCATCCTTGCAATATCACGCACACCTACATCGCTGATGGAACTGATAAATTGGTGTGCCTCCTCTTGCTCATTCTGTGCTCTGGCAATAGCTACATCCCTCTCTACTTTCAACCTGTCCATCTGTGTTGCGATTATTGATCGCTCGACAATCCATGATGCACGATCTGTATCCCATGCAGCTCTATATGTATCTCTCTCCAGTGTCAATCTGTCTATCTGGATCGTAAGCTTTGCGATGAGTTGTTGTTGATCCTCCAACCTATCATCAAGACCCTATGCTGGCTCATCCCTATCCTCATCTATCTGTATTGACATATCACCGAGATCCCTGTCCTCATCATCATCATCATCCTCACCATCATCCTCATCCCCATCGAAATCATCGCCCTCCTCATCATCATAATCCTCCTCAACTGACTCCTCCTCCTCATCCCCCTCATCCTCATTAGTGCTCTCATCCCTGAGCACCCGCACTCTCGATATTTCCACATCCAGATCTGTCAGAGGAATCAGCCTGTGCTGAGAAAACCATCTGTCATACTCATCAGTGGTCCCTGCGTATGCCACATCTGAATCTGCTCCCCATGGCCTAGGATCTAACTGTGTGAACTCTGCATAGGCCACTTGAGGCCTGAGTACTGCATTCCATATCCTAGCCTCGAACCTCGATCTAGCAAACAACATCGTGCCTGTCGGTACTCCATGTACCTCTCCAAACTATCGCCTGACTCGCTTTGGGAGCTGCATCTCAATCATTGTATGAACCATCACAAACCTCCCGATGAGGTACCTCTCCTATCTGTAGTATGGAAGGTGATCTGCATCATCATCCCATCTGGAGCAATCTCTGTAGGGATGGAAAGTGAAATCTCTCAGCACATCTATCTCATGTCGAAAGTGCAATGTGTATCCTAGTGGGCCCTGTGCAAGTGCCCCTCAGTAGCAATAAACATATGGAAAATCTGGTAAAACCACTCTCTGAGCTATAGGTCGGAATACCTCTATGTGCTCATAGGCCCACACCTATAGTAGTGTGATCCCACTACTGATCGACAATCCTCTGCGATACGCCAACTGATGGAGCTGGTAGTATGTCATAGCCAACATGCATGGCCCCCATGCGAACACTGTGCCCTGCATAACCATCTGCTCGAGTACACTCCCCCAGCCAATAGGGAATCTGTGCCCTTGTCTATCTGGTACCAAGAGACATGCAATGACTCCATAGATAACTGCCATCAGACTATTGTGCTGCCTAGCCACGGTCTCCCATCATATCTCATAATCCCGGATGTCCAGATCCTCATCATCGCTCTCAAACAGTCTATACAATGTTGACCTCCCTGTAGTGGGATCGTACTCGACCAACTTGCCATGAATTGGAATCCTGAGGATGCACCATACATCCTCCAGTGTCACTGTCACCTCCCCCGTTAGCAGGTGGAAGGAACTGGTCTCTGAGTGCCATCGCTTGGCTAACGCTGTGATCAATCCCCGATTTTCCCTAATCTTGGGCATGTACGTGATATAATACAATCCCAGCGAGGCAAGGATCTGCCTCTCGTGTCTGCTCAACCTGTGGCATATGTCCAGACATGCCAATTTTCTCTCTCATGTCTATGGAACTGGCAGCTCCTCCTACTGTCACCATGCAACTTTAGTCAACTTTCTATACTTTTTGTTTCTTGTTGACTAACCTAGGACCTGTTTTGACCTAGTTTGACCTAATTTATACCTTTTCCTAGGGTTTTGAATAGTTTAGGGAAGTTTAGGGTGGTTTAGGAACCCCCTGACCCTATTTTGAGGCCTGTCTGACGAACTCCGCAGGTTCTCTTACCACCTGCGCAGAAAGGCCTCCCACCTGTGTTGCCTACACAGGTGGGCATGTGACCTGCACAGGTGGGCGCTTGACCTATGTAGGTGGCATGTGCCAGCCCCTGCCATCCCTGTTTGACCCCTGTTTGACCCTCTAAATAGCCTAAGAAAGCGTGCAAAGAAAGAAACCACTGAGAGGAGCAGATGTACTCACCTCAGGTCCCGCATCGACCGGTCATCGGAAGCTACGAACTCATTCCCCTCGCTGAATCTCCGCTAGCACTCGATCCATCTTCCTTGCTCCAGAGCTCAATTATTTCAAATGAGAAAGTAAAAATGAGCTCCCACACCCCTTCCAAGCCCTTTTATAGCCTCTTGGTTGCCTAGATGGACGTGCAACCCTTGTGTTTTGTATTGGTCACGATGGTTTTGACACTCTGAAACTCATATCTTTTGCGTTTGACCTCTGATTTTTTATCTAATTGTTGCTGTGGATCCGCCTCGGCATTGTCGACAAATCAACCTACCACTTGTATTTTTTGGATGATTTCTCAAGGGGGCACCTATGTATCCCATTATCATTGGGGCATTTTTTAATGCTGTTTTCTTCAGGATTTTTTGACACAACGCTCATAATCGCATTGTATCAAAGAGGGGCAAAATGTAGACACCTAAAAATGGTTTGAGCCTGCTAGTCTACGTGTTTTAACATTGTTTGCATTACAATCGAAATGTTTTTTTGTGACCTAATTATTCCTCTATGTCGCGCATATGATCTTTATTATACAGGGACATTGTGTCTTTCATCAATGATTGAATATTGCAAAATTGTTCAATTATTTACTAACAATTCTACTTTCTCTATCAAATCGATCATTTCCCAAATCATTTCAAAACCTTCCTAAACCGATCCTATTCAATCCTAAATCATTTCAAAACCTTCCTAAACCGATCCTATTCAATCCTAAACCATTCCAAACCTTCCTAAACTGATCCTGTTCGATCCTAAACCATTCCAAACCTTCCTAAACCAATCCTATTCGGTCCTAAACCATTCCAAACCTTCCTAAATCATTTCAAATCTATCATATTCTATTCCTAATCATTTGCAGAATTGTCTAGACTCATTTTTGACCATTCTGGGGCATTGTCCAAGATCATCGATGCCTAATCAACCCAATTTCAAACCAATCGATCAAACCCTAATTCCAATTCAATCAATCTTATCATTTCAGGAGCATTGTCCAAGATCATCAATGCTTTGTATCCTTTCAATCAACCATTTGATAACACTGTCAAAGATCATCGGTGTTATTGCTACCAATCTATCAATTTCAATTCAATAGTGTTGTTCATTATTGTCAATACTATTTTTTATTATCATTTCTGGAACATTGACAAAGATCATCAATGTTTCCCCATTGCAATCTTACGACGCCATCAAAGTTCATTGGCACTTTTCAATCACTTCCAATCATCATTATCCGGGCACATTGTCAAAGCTCATCGATGCCTCGTGATTTCCTAAAATATTCTGGAACCCTCAGAATTAACCCTAATCATTATCAACATTATCAAACCCCTTTCAATTTGACATCAAAACCTTCAATTCGACCTATACTCTACTAATTCCCCCCTTTGGATGAATAACCCATAGTTTATCCTAAGTTCTAGTTGAATAAATAAACAAACTTTATTTATTCCCCATTTCCCTAAGTCTCCAATAATTAATTAATTTGTATTAATTAATTAGCTAATTTCAATTTATGGGATTTTTCAATTTCATAAATCTAATTTGATTTGGAGGAATATTTGAGAATATTGAAATATGTATTTGATTAAAGATTCATAATCTCACCTAAATATCATATCCCTTAATTGAGCGTTCTCATCCCTATTAAGGTGCTTCCTCAATATCTCCAAAATCCTCCAATATCTCTTCAATATCTCTCCCCCATTTCATGCTTCCAAGCATCCTACCAACCAAAATCTTGGTTGGTGTATTGATTTTGTGCAGTCTCACCAAATTGTCTCTCATTTTCTATAAAATGGGATGCATTCCTCTCATTCAAGGTTAACCACAAGATTTTGAGAAAAACCTCAAGATCACTCACCTCCTAGTAATTCTCATTATCAATTCAAGCTTTCAAGGTTCTTTGTGCAATTGGTGTTTGTCAAAGAGAAACATATCAACCTCTATGAAGAAGAAAGGAGACCATTAGAACTACATTTGAAGGGAGTATGCTTGTGTTATCTTGCATATATTTAAACTCTTGTTTCAAATGGTTTTAATGTTAGATTAGTTAGGGTAACATATTGTTTAGGGTTTGTGGTTACCTAGATGTGCTTTCTAACCCCTTTTCTGGTCTTACAGACACGTTTGATTGAAATCCTTCAAAATGGGTATGAAGGTGGGTTTATATGATATTCAAGACTGAATGGACGATCAAGATTGATTCAAAAAAATCTAAATCAGTGGTGAGAAAATTAGAGACTAGTTAGTTTTCGCCAGTTTCCTGGTTGCAAGAGATTTATTTCCATTTTAAACTCAAAACTGGTGAGTTGATTTAGAAAAAAGATGAGAAGATAAAGATTGGAAGATTTTCAAATTTTGAAGATATTAAATTTTCAAAAATGCAATTTTTGAAAAAGGATTGATTTTTGAGTTTTAAAGGTAATTTTCGAGATTTTTAGGATTAATTTTCTAAAAAAACTAAAATTGCAATATTTGGGAGATTTAATGTATTTCTTTATTTATTCAATTTAGAAACTTGCATTTTTTGGATTTATGCATTTTTTAGGAAATTAAAATTAGAAATGATTTTCCATTTTTTCCATTTTTTATTTTAAATTAGAAATTAGAAATTGATTTTGGATTTTGGAAATTTGAAATTAAATTGGAAATGAAATTAGAAACTAGGATGAAATTATAATGAAATAAAGTTAGGAAGAAATTAAAATTAAATTAATTTAACTAGAGGAATTAATTAGCCAAATTAAATAATTTGAAATAATTATTTAAATTTTGGAAAAGTGGAAATTGAATTTAATTAACTGATAAAGACCACTTAATTAAAGGTTAATTGATTAAATAATATTAATTATTTAGTTAATATTAGGATAAATTGATTTAAATGATGACACAGTCAGATTAGTGATGAATTGGGATGATGAACATTAATTAGAAGAATAAGGTAGATTAATAAAATAATTGAAGTATTATTTAATTAATAGAGGAAAATTAGTATTAGTGGTCGCTTGCAAGCATGAGACAATTTTAGGTATCTACAATATGAAATGTTTGCAGTTCAAAATTGAGTATTCCATGATTGGAAACCTATTTTTAATATTGTTGAAGGGATTTGAGACTGACCTATGTTGTGTTGCATGTTTTATTAATTTGGTCCTATTTGAGTCAGTTCCTAACGAATGTTTTGCAATATTGTGAAGGATACATAAGCAAAAATAAATTATTTTTGGAGATGTGAGAACTGTTGTGAAGTTTTGTAATGTGTGAATTTGATCAATAATCAGATGATGGGGTGTGTAGAGTCAGTGCAACTTAAGAGGAGGATTAAAGAGAAGATTGCATTATTAGCATTATTCATATGATTCTTCTACAATAGTGCATATTATTTTATGCAGGGTGGGAACTTAGGAGGATATAGTTGGTGGGAGGTCCATTATAGGCTAAAAGTTTGGAAAGATAGTTGATTCTACAAATGCCCACCCAAAAAACCACCATCTAGAGTAGGGGGACATTTCACTTGGAAAGAGGTTTCATTTAGCTTGGATGGGTAGGTAAAATTTGTCATGTGTGGGGATGATTCTAATTGTACCTTGATTTGAAGAAGTGATCTTTAATTTGTAAGTACATTGTATCTTGTCCTAAGACAGTGAGTCTTGGTTGCAAGTCTAGAAATGAGCCTCTTTTAATACTTGTTTCATATATTGTGAGTTGATCCTCACCATGGTTTTTTCCTTCTTGGATTTTCCAAGTAAAAATCTTGGTGTTCTTGTGTGGTGCATGTTATATCGTTGCTCTTTAATTTTGCTTATCTAATTTATCATTATTAAAAAGTTAATGAATAATCATATTTTGGTTTATGTTGATTCACCCCTCCTCTCAACATTTGTGTGTGTTCAACAAGGCTATGTGAAGATCCTTAATGAATAAGCTAAAGAGAGAAAGTAACCCTCTCATAATCAACATATCTATCAAGCTCTTTATGATGGATGATATCAAATAAGACAAGTAATTTAGCAAGCGTTAAAGCTCAAGACATGATGGGTGCATAAAATTTTTAAAATGGGGAGCTCGATTATTTACTCTACACAAAAATAATTTTGAATAAAGTCACACAAATAAAATTGCAGATTGAGTGGACTACTAATGTCATTATCCCACTTTTAAATAGGGATATCAATAATCCTTTTAATTATCATACTATCATGATCAATCCTCTTCTTGGAAAAAATTTAGGGAGCATGATAGAATGCAAAATCAGTAGATGGGCTTAAAAAAGGGGAAAAGACCAAAAGGGCAGGCTAGCTAAGGGCCAAGGCACTCCAACGTTGATCATTCCATCACTCTTAGGAACTTCATTGAGAAGGTTTAAGACACCTGAGGTGAAGAATCATTTTGTTTCTTTGTTAATTTCAAAAAGCCTTTGATGTCATTCCTAGAGACAAACTTTGGAGTATAATGGAGGAACTTCAAATTCCTAATGAGTATAAAGCAATGGTTCATAAGATTTATGAGCAGGTTAGAGATAAAATCAAAACTTGAAAGGGTGTGTTTGAATGCTTTGGTAGTGAGATTGGACAAACAAGATTGCCCTCTTTCCCCCAATCTATTTGGTTTATATATTGATAAAATTGAAGATTTGTTAAAAAAACTAGTGGGGAAGGGATTTGGTTGGCAGGTTATGTGGTAAGGTTAGTTTTGTATGCAAATGATCTTATTCTAATAGAAAAATGTGTCCATATTTTGAGAGAACATTTTGGCGCAAGGTAGGACAGGAACAACCAGGGTCAAAGGCACACCCAACTATCCAGCCACCTTGCCAAGTAAACACAACAAAATAAAACAAAACAGAGAACAAAACCAACGAGAGAAGGAAAAACAATATTCTTTATTGTTTCATCCAATTACGACATACATTCCTGGCTATGGGGCCTTTCAGTTTACAACCAACAAAATCCAAACTTTTCTATCTTCTACCTTCTCATATCATCTGCTATCTACTTGCTCTACCTCCAGCTATCTAAGCTACACATAGACATCCCTATTTATACTTTCCAAAGTTGCTTACAGAAGATTCTAGACTATTACAAAGATGGAAGGCTGACCAGGAAATGATTTGCACACATCCCAAGACAAGATCCTCATATTAAATGCACAACCCAAAATTAAATACATAAGTTGGCTCCAACAAGAACTAATAAAAAACAAACTCGGTCAAAGAAGAACTGAGTATCAGGTTCACTCAACATAGGAAGGAACACTCGACCAACACTGGACAACTTGGCACATACAACTTAGCTAACATTGGACAGCTTGACACATGCAGGAACACTCAGCAACAGTGCAACTCAACACTTACTGGAAAAATGAACAAAAATGAGCAGGATAGCAAGGCAACCCAAGATTCTCCTGCATCAAACAACCGGGGTTGAAAGAAATGATTCCCCTGAATCATTGAGATGTCACAACCTGAGGTGAATCCAACTCAGATTGAGAAATCCATGTAGTATCTTCAACTAGTTTATTCTTCCACTTCACCAAATATTCATAGTAATATTTTCCTCTTGTTCTTTTACCAATCCTCTAATCCAATATATGTTCAACCTCTTCAACTTTCTTCTTAGGATAATCATTTGGTATAATAACTTCATCATCTGACTCATGATACTTATGCAAATCAGCAATATTGAATATAGGAGATATATCCATGTCATCAGGTAACTCAACTTCATAAGCATTACCACTTCCAAACTTCCTCAAAATTCTACAAGGACCAAACTTCTTCATTTTTAGCTTACTGTATGTTCCAACAGGAAATATGCCCTTCTTCAAATGAGCCATCAACTCATCACCAACTTCAAAAACTTTATGTCTCCTAGACTTTCAACATTTTCCTTATATTTATGATTACTTTGTTCCAACTTCAACTTCACTTCCTCATTTAAAGACTTCATAAAATCAGCAAATACTTCCCCTTCAACACTTCTCTTTTCTTCTCCAACAATATCCCTCAAATATGATACTCCTCTAGGCTGCATTCCAGTATCTATCTGAAAAGGTGTTTTTCCTGTACTCCTATTCACAGAATTATTATATGCAAACTCAGCTTGTGTGGCATATCATATCCCAATTACTTAGATTATCTCTAACTAAACATCTTAGCAAATTACTCAAGCTTCTATTCACAACCTCTATCTGTCCATCTCTCCATGGAATGTAGAACTAAACATCAACTCAGTATCCATCTTCTTCCAAAAATTCCTCCAAAAATAACCAGCAAACTTGCTATCTCGGTCAGAGATAATACTTCTCGATAATCCATGCAATCTAACAACATCTTTGAAGAAAATATCAGCAACATGCACAACATCTGATGTCACTCCAAGGTTTCTCAGGAACACAAATAGGTGTATACAATCCAGTATTCTGACTTACTCCTTTTTCAACTTGAGGAATTCCACAACTCCTTACAAACTTATGAACATCCTTATACATATGTGGCCAATAATACTTTTCCTTAAGCAAAATCAATGTCTTATCAATTCCAAAATGTCTAGCCAATCCACCACAATGCTTTTCCTTAATCAAATTAATCCTCATGGAACTTCTTGGTATACATAACTGAATTCCTTTGAACAACATATCTTCTTGAATGAAATACTCCTCAAACTTACTCGGTTGTTCTGATAGATTTGGTGCTCTGCGCACTCTCCACACCTCAAAAAAATCAAGGTCAGTATTATACAACTCCTTCATCTCATCAAAACCAAGATATGCAACCTTCATCTCGGTCAACAAAGAACGTCTTCTACTCAGTGCATCTGTAACTCGGTTAGTAACTCCACTCTTATGCTTGATCACAAATGTGAAACTGTGTAAATATTCAACCCGCTTCATATGTCTCTGATTCAACTTATGTTGACCTCCCAAATAGTGCAAAGCTTTATAATCAATATACAACACAAACTCCTTAGGAATCAAATAATGTCTCCAATATTTCAAAGCTTGAACAATAGCATAAAAATCTTGATCATACACATAATACTTCCTTTTGTCATCATTCAACTTCTCACTAAATAAAGCAACAAGTTTACCTTCTTGACTCAACATAGCTCCTATTGTACTACCACTTGCATCACACTCAGCTTGAAATACCTTATTGAAATCAGGTAAAGCTAACATGGGTAACTTTGCAACCTTTTGTTTCAAAGTCTCAAAACTCTTGTCAGCTCCACGTGTCCACTTAAAATCCTTTTTATCTCCTCTCATAGTCTCAATCATAGCATTACAAACATAACTAAAATTCTTAATGAACTTTCTGTAGAAACTAGCCAAACTTTGAAATGATCTTACCTCACCCCACATTCTGAAGTGTAGGCCACTCCAAAATTTTTTTAATCTTTTCAGGGTCCATTTTCAAACCATCAGTTGAAATCACAAATCCTAAATACACAATCTCTTCTTGCATAAAGGAACATTTCTTCAAATTAATCATTAGCTTCTCCTCTTTCAGTCTTTGCAACACTTGTCTAATATGCTCAAGGTGCTCTTTCTTAGTCTTACTGAATATTAGAATATCATCCAAATAAACAATCATAAACTTACCGAAATATCTCTTGAGAACTTCATTCATCAACCTCATGAAAGTAATAGGTGCATTAGTCAAACCAAAAGGCATAACCAACCACTCATATAAACTTTCTTTTGTCTTGAAAGTAGTCTTCCATTCATCACCTTCCTCTAATTCTGATATGATGATAACCACTCTTCAAATCAATCTTGGTAAAATACTTTGCTCCACTCAAAAAATTCATTATGTCATCCATCCACGACATAGGAAACCTATACTTCAATGTTATCTTATTGATAGATTTGGAATAAGTACACATTCTCCACTCTCCATTCTTCTTAGGTGCCAATATTTTAGGTACATCACATGGACTCAAGCTTTCTCTGATCAAACCTTTCTACAAAAATTCTTGCACTTGTCTGTTAAGTTCTTCATTCTCAGTAGATGTTAATCTATATGGTGCTTTAATTGGAAAACTAGCTCCAGGAATCAGATCCATACAATGACTTATACTTCTCACCGGTGGTAAACCATCAGAAATATCCTCTGCAACAATCTCCTTGTATTCATTCAGCAAGTTTTTCATTTCTGCTGACACTATGTCTCCACTGTCTCCTGTTGCTTGGAATCTACTATTTTCTGTCACTCGGCCATTACTATACCCTTTTACTTGGCCATTATTACCACAACTCAACTTCTTAGGGATTATAGCAAAATACACTCAATTCTTCATCATTTCTTTCTCAAATTGCTTTCCATTAACCATGCAAATTTTCATAGTAGTACAGCTTATCTCATCTAGAACCTTAATTAAAGGTAACAATGTTTTCTTTCTCTCATTGACCCAGAGAGTATATTGATTCAATTTACCATCATTCATAGCACGTCTATCATACTGCCAAGGTATACCCAACAAAATATGACAACAATCCATAGGCATAATATCACACAGAACTTCATCGAAGTAATTTCCAATCTTGAATTTCACAATACATTGCTCACTTACCAACAAATTATGCTCATCCTTGATCCCTGAAACATGATAGGGTTTAGGGTGTCTCAAGCTCTGCAATTACAACTTTGTAACCAGCCCCTCTGATTCCAAATTCTCTGAACTGCCGCTGTCAACAATCACTTTGCAACATTTTCCTACCATCTTACATATGGTCTTGAAAATACTTCTCCTCAGAACAAGTTCTTCATCTACTCGATTATTACACAAATATCTCCTTACCATAAGGTTTTCTCCAGCCTCAGGTCCACTTGGGGAACCCTCAAGATCTTCTTGTACTACAACATTTCTATGACTTTGTCCATTCCCATCAGAGTGTCTACACTCGAAAGATCTATGCCATTCTTTGCCACATCTGAAACAATTACCACTAAAACCACCTCTATAACCACCTCTTCCTTGGATGAACTAGTACCTCCTTGATAATAAATACCACATTTACACTCGGTCTTAATTTTATCTTCTATTTTCCACTCAGATGTATCCTTATCTTGCACAGAATTATCAGATATGTCACTTTCACCATAGGATCTAACTCTGCCTCTCTGGAATCTGCCACCTCAACCTCTTTGTCTTTGTTCATATTTCTTTGTCAAGATCTCCTTAGCTTTCAAGGCATATTGATATGCTTCTTCCACACTATCTAATTTCACAAAACTTATTTCATCTTGAATTCCAGATCTCAATCCATTCAGGTACCTTGCAACTTTATCAACCTCATCATCCACATGTCTAGATCTGATGTCCAATCTATAGAATTCCTCAGTGTATTCCTTCGCATTCATGTCCCTTTGTCTAAGGTTTTGCATCTTACTCAACAAGCTAACTTGGTTATCAGTAGGAAGGAACTTCTTCTTCACCTTCTTCACCATTTTCAACCAAGTTCTGATCTTTTTCTTTCCTCTTCTTCGTCTATCAGTTTGCAAATGATCCCACCACAGTGAGGCATGACCTTTCAACCTATTGATTGCAATTTTCACCTTCCTATTATCAGGAGTGATTTGAAACTCAAAGAAATTTTCCATATCAGAGATCCAATCCAACACAATATTAGTATCCAACTTGCCATCACAAGGAATAACTTCAACAATAGGCTTTGAATGTGCCCTAGTCAATACTCTCAACAATCTTTCCTCATCTTGATCTTCCTCAGACTCTGGATCTAGTGCCACTGCTTCATCATCACTCACATCATCAAGATGTGCTCCTCTCCTCTGGGATGTATCCACAACATCTAATCTGGTTGCAATTTGTCTCAACATATCCATTATGGCATTATCAACATTTCCTCTACCTCGAACCATCTTGACGAATAGGTTCCTACAAGATCGTAACCCTCTGCAAGTTATAGGTCAAATCCGCAGATCTACCACCCTACAACCATATCCAACTCAGGGTTCTACACAATCCAATCTCCTCAAGGATGAACTTCACTCTGATACCACCTAGTGCAAGGTAGGACAAGAACAGCCAGGGCCAAAGGCACACCCAACTATCTAGCCACCTTGTGGAGTAAACACAATGGAAGCAAACATCACAGAGAACATCACCAAGGATAGAAGGAACATCAATATTCTTTATTGATTCATCCAATTATAGCATACATGCCTGGTTGTGAGGCCTTCCGGGTGACGACCAACAAAATCCATACTTTTCTATCTTCTACCTTCTCATATCATTTGATATCTACTTGCTCTACCTCCATCAATCTAACCTACACATAGACATCCCTATTTATACTTTCCAAAGCGGCTTACACAAGATTCTAGATTATTATAAAGATGGAATGCCGACCATGAAACAATCTGCACACATCCCAAGACAAGATCATAATATTAAATGCACAACCCAAAATTAAATACATAAATTAGCTCTAACAAGAACCAATCACAAACAAACTCGGTCAAAGAAGAACCGAGTATCAGGTTCACTCGGCAAAGGAAGGAATGCTCGGCCAACACCGAACAACTCGACACATACAGCTCGGCCAACACTGGACAACTCAACACACACAGGAACACTCAGTAACACTGCAACTCGACACTTACTGGAAGAATGAACAAAGATGAGTAGGATAGCAAGGCAACCCAGGATGCTCCTGCATCACATTTAAAGGATTTAGAGATCTTTTTCTAGTTGTCAAAATGAAAGTGAACACCAACAAGACCAAAGTCATGATTTTTTCTTTTAAAAGGAAGAAGAAATATTTTAACTTTATTTTTGAGGGAAACTCTTGGAGATAGTGGAAAAACACAAGTACCTAGGAATTAATTTTCATAATAGGCTCAATTTGGAGACTTGTACAACTAAAAGGATACAAGAATGACGAAGATATTCTTTTCTACTTTATAATAGGTGCAAGAAAGTAGAGATATGGAATTGGAAAACTAAGAAAACTCTTTTTGGTTTGTTGGTTATGTCGGTTGTCCTCTATGGTTGTGAGGGTTAAGGGAGTAGCATGTAAAATCACAAGTGGAAATTTTAAAATTTGGAAGCATTAATAATTTTTTTGCTAAGATACCTAAATTAAGCTTGTTGGTCCAAAATGGTTGTTGAAGAGGAAACAAACTATAGGGAAAAGACTTGGATGGAATAGAAGGGTAAATGGATGACAAGTGAGACATTAATCTGCACAAATGCCCTAACACTAATGAAGAGATAAAAAATTTATGTTAAGAAAATTTAGAACTACTATGTGTACTAAAAAAATTGGACGAAAAAAACACATTATGTTGATAAGTGAAACCTCACATGGGAGCATCATGAAAAAACTAATTTGAGGGTTTCAATTAGGAAAATGCTAAAAATTTAGTTGTACTCCGTGCGCTAAAAATGTGTCACACTTATATGAATCATTGTATCCAAGATTGCTCAAGAATGAGGTCTCGCACTAATAGATTTGACCCCAAATTGCGACCAAACTTTTTGACCAACTTGCAAAATTGTTTTATTTGGTCGCATTATAAAAGTTAACTTTTCTTTTTTTTACTTTTATGCCCGTGTTGGTCGAAATTTCGACCAACACGTGCATAAAAAAAAAAGAAAAGAAAAGTTAACTTCATTTTACACTTCCTATTACCGCCACTTCCTATTCAGTGCGGATGTCGTTTGAGTTTCTGGGAAATTCAAAATTTTTGGTTCTATGGAATCTCAATCAGGTCTTTCTAAACCGGCAATTGCAGGGAATGAAGATGCCCAGAAGTGTCCTCCAGATCCAGCCGCGTGGACGCCCAGCCGAACACATCTCAGCATAAAGCAGCAGATGAGGAAGACAATGGAGGCCATTTACTTGGG
>MU225295.1:1595862-1613824 GCA_018584345.1 Thuja plicata | reverse complement strand
ACCCTTGAATCCAAACCAAGTCCCCATGTGGTTCATATTGTGAGTCTTCCTTGTTAGAGAGGGTTAACCATAGTGGACACTCCCTTTATTGGGTAAACCATGTGGATGGAACCTCAAGTGGTAATAGTCATTTCTGTTATGGTAGCAACAACCACTATATAAATGTCCTTGTGGAAGAAATCTCCACAGGTGTAGTCTCTTGTTGGGTTGTCAGATATCCTTAGCAGCTCTTGATTGATTAAATTCTCAGACTGTGTCAAAACCTCGGTGCGCTGGGATTGGATTTCACCCACTTGAGATTGTAAAAGTTGCAGAGTCAAACCATTACTAAGAACCATAGTGCAACCAACTTTTTCTTTTCTAGGACTATGTGTGTGATTGAAAAACATTTTGAGAACATACACAAGTAGAATTTTTAGGGAGTAGAAATACTATGTCACTATTCTTGTTCATGCGCAAGGTTGCTTTGCCCCTTGCTCATTGTTTGAAGAAAATTGTTTGCTTGAACTCCCCTGATTGCTGTCTTGCGTGCCTGATTAATGATAAAATTCTGTTAATGCATATAGTAAATTTTGTAGATAATGCTATACTAAAATTATTACAAATCTTTAATTGTTGATGCTTGTATAAAAGCTTAGACTTGAAAAATATATTAAGTTACTTTTGAATGTAAAATTACCTTTCAAAAAATTTCCTCATTTAATTAGCTAAATTGTTGTAATATATGATTATTTTTATTTCTTTATTTATAAATTTTCTTCGAAAAAGTCAAACATCTACATAATTTTAGAGCATGTGTAGGATGCTGGATCATAAATCCGTTATTTCTTCAAATCTTTTATATATCAATACTATTCATAGCACAATGATCTCCTTTTATGTGTGACCAGATTCCTGACTAAATTTGCCCATGGCATATTTTTAAATTAGAGTGTATTTAGAAGAGCTTATATGCCACCGTTTTTTTCCCATGAATTTTTGTAGATAAGAATTTATTTTGCTTAAACAAGTCCAAATCCACAACATCAATGGTGTTCATTCAAATTCACAAGGTTGTACGGAGACAAGTCTCCCACTCAGAATACACACACGTGATCTCAAATTGTAGGAAACGCCATTTCCGCGTCTTAATCTGTCTCCCTGTAAAAATCCTTAAATTTAATGGAGAATGCGGGAAGAAAATGCAAGATTAGGCTCCAAAATTGTTGGGTGCATTTGGTTGAGCTCAACATTTTGTAATTTAGAGTCGGGCTTTTGTATGGCCCTTTCTCGATTGTGTATTCTTGTATCGTTTGCAAGCATCGTAATCAAACACAAGTAATACGTGAGAAAATGAGGAACTCGCCTTTTTTTTAAAATAATTTTCAAGTGTAATAAGATAATTCGATATATCGTTTTATTGCGTTTAGTTTCCTGTATGTTTAAATGGATCGGTAGTTACATATCAAAGAGTTTAATGTGTAATGTTTAGCGTTGGGATATTTATATGAATTTATTAATGTTTAGTTTGCAATATGTTTAATGTTTTGAATATAATTGATCATGATTTCGTGACTATATCAAACAATTATCAAAATTCCAATATTTATTATTTATTTATAATTATATATTTCCCAGTTTGAACACACGCAAACATGTGTCGTGGATCTTATGTATAATGTATGTGTCTGAGCACGTGTGTGTATATACACGCACACCAAAACTCATATTCGACAATAGTATCAATCTAATTTCCTAGCTAACATGCAAATTCAAGTGCAAGTCAATAAAGTGGTCTTCTACGTGGCACACCTCCGACCTTAATTGGATTGCTAGAATTATACCCTATGTATTGCAGCTCAAGTTTCCCATCCCATACAAACTCCCACAATTAGGATCAATAGCATCAACACTTAGATTTCGCTTGGCATTGCTAGAAAAGCCACCACAACTAGTCCTCTCCCTTGCCAATCAAATATCTTCGCTGGTTGCCACCTTCTCAAACAAGCTAACATTGTTATGCATCCGCTTAACAACAAGGGTGGGCCCCTCTTCATGGGCAAAATAGGTTCTCTCTTGACTAGTGTAAAACCCAAAATACTTTGGCTCAAGTTTTCCATCCGATACAAACTCCCACAATTAGGATCAAAAGCATCAAAAAGGGCCCGTATGTTTCACGGAATTGAACGGGAATTGGCATTTCTGAATTCCCAAAATGTTCAATTCCCTGTTTGGTTCCAAAATTAAAAAATTGGATTAGGGTTATGTGAATTCTAATTTTGGGTCATTTTGAGCATTCCACAATTCCTTCTCAGACCTGGCATTGGAATGGAAAATTGGAATTGGAATTGAAAGTATTATTTTGGGAAGGAAAATTCATTCCCATTTTTGTTTCAATAATGTATATTATATTGCTATAAGGATGTATATATATACATGTGTGTATATATATACACAAGTATATATACACACATGTATATATATATATACACACACATGTGTATATGTGTGTATATATATATATATATACACAAATGTATGTATGTGTATTTGTGTATACTTGTGTATATACATACATGTATGTGTATATATATACACACATCTGTATGTGTATATATATGTGTATATATATATACACATGTCTGTATATATACACGTGTATGTATATACACATGTGTGTATATACACACATGTGTATGTGTGTGTATATATACACACGCATGTGTGTATGTGTGTATATGCATGTGTATGTATATACACACGTGTGTATACACACATGTATGTATATGTGTGTATATATACACGTGTATATATGTGTATGTGTATATACACACGTGTATGTGTATATATACAAATGTGTATATATATGTATATATACACGTGTGCATATATGTGTATATACATGTGTGTGTATACACACATGTGTGTATATATACACACGCGTGTGTGTATATACACGTGTGTGTGTGTGTGTGTATGTGTATGTGTGCAAAAACAAAATTCCAATTCCAATTCTAGTTGTGCGGAACCAAACGCAAAATCGGCATCTTCTCAGTCATCTTCCAGGTGAACCAAACAGGACAAGCCCATATTCTAGAATTCGTTTTGAGAATAGCACAATTCCAAAATGGATTCAATTCCAGGATTGACAATTCCAGCATGCACAAATTCCGCCAAACAAACAGGGTTAGATTTCGCTTGACATTGCTAGAAAAGCCACCACAACTAGTCCTCTCCCTTGCCAATCAGATATCTTGGCTGGTTGCCACCTTCTCAAAACAAGCTAACTTTGTTATGCATCCACTTAACAACATGGGTGGGCCCCACTTCATAGGCAAAATAGGTTTCCTCTCTTGACTAGTGTAACACCCGATGTTATGCATCCGCTTAACATGGGTGGGCCCCTCTTCATAGGCAAAATAGGTTTCCTCTCTTGACTAGTGTAACACCCAAAGTACTCTGGCTCAAGTTTTCCATCCCATACAAAGTCCCACCATTAGGGTCAATAACATCAACAATTTGATTGCACTAAACATTGCTTGCAAAGCCATCACAATTAGTCCTCTCCTTTGCAACATCTTGGTGGAAGCAGCTAAGCTCCATACAAAATGCACCTTTGACCAAATTTGAAAAAATAGAAAACACAATGGATTTTCGTGAAATTTTCTGCATTTGTTCTTCATGATCTGCAACCCTTATGGTGCAAATCCAAAAAAAAATGGATACAAAACAGCATGTTTTCACAAATCTGAAAAAAAAATTGACTTTTTTTGTCTTTAGTACATTTTGTATCAAGCTTAGCTAGCACCAATCTTGGTCAATAGCCACCTCAAACATGCCAACATTGTTATGCAGATTCTGAACAATATGGGTGGGCCCCTCTTCATGGGAAAAAAAAATTTCCTCTCTTGGCTCTCGACTCAATTGCAGAATTGAAGGCAATGCTCTCACTAGATGGGAGTCGATGATGGAAACAAATTTGTTTTACAGAAAGTAAGGTAACTCAGATTGAGACTCTCTTTAATGATGTTATTATATTAAAATTTTGTTATGCCTAGTTCCTTTGCGAGGGTGGATATCTATTATTGTGGTTGTTTCCTTTTTTGAACTGCTTGACAGTTCTAACACTTGATTCCAAGGCTTGATCCATTTGCATAGCTTCATACGTGATCCTATTCATTTCTCTGTGGGGAGGCTGTATTTCTTTTCCTTTAAGTAATACATATATTTATTCGTCAAAAAATAAGGAGCAATTTATCTTGGTGCTGGGCAGTTTACCCTGCCAAATTCAACAGGGACTCAAACTTGGCCTCGTCCCCTTGTAAATGTCAGTCTTTTACACTCAGCCAGAATTGATCCATAATATGCTCATTATAAGCCAATTCAAGGCTCCCACCTTCAATAAATGGGCATCAAGTGAAAACGGGGAAAATAGGGAACATTTTATCAATGAATGAATATGTTTGAATCAGCTGATCACTTCCTCAGCATGATACAAGTGGCAAATTTGAAACTATACATCATCATAAAGGATAGAAATTGAAAAAATGGCTATAAGTACTTTAATGAACTCCTCAACTGTGTATGACCAAAGCAGTGATCAGGCTCTACTGGTGTTCCAAGGCACACACTGAAAAGATCATGCTTTAAAGCGATAGGGATACTCCACACTAAAACACTTAAGTCATGAAGCAAAATGCAACCAACTATATGAATAGACCTGCATAGGGCCCTACCTTCTAGCAGGAGACTTGATGCGATATGATTCGTTCCATCAAAGCAGGAGGCGGAAAATTAAGATTCGCAACTGTGGCGCAACTTACTCGCCGTCATCATCAGAGGTGTGCGATTTATTTGTAGTTAAACAGTGACCTACTTTCTCATTACTGCTTTGAAAAAGATGTCCATACTCCTAAAGCAAAATAAACTCAACATTATGGAAAGAATATTTTTCAATTGTGCGTAATGCAAATGCTACTACACCCAGAGTTGTCTTGATGACTACGGTATGCATGTTCTCAATGGAAGTCGCATGTTCAAACTCGAAGAGAAGTAAAGGTTACAAGTTTACAACACTACAAAACAATACAAAGTAAACGAAAATTCCCTAGTGGAATGCTGCTAAAGGGGAGTGTCATACTTAGTGGTGCACTAAACAAATACCTTTCCTTAACAATTCACATATGATTTTCAACATCAATATGTCGCATATTGTATATTAGCACTCATAATTCATTTTAAAACCATGGGTATTTGTCCTAAAAATCAGCTGAGATCAGTAAAGTATATAAATCAAATACAAAGAAATTACTTCCTGGCACCTTGACCCATCTGCTGTTTTGTAAGATAGCAGAAAAACTTTCTAAGATCACAGCAAAAACCACGGACTCATTCCTAGCCCTGCCCATGCAAATTACCTTTTCCTTAACAATTCACGTATGATTTTCAACATCAATATGTCACATATTGTATATTAGCACTTATAATTCATTTTAAAACCATGGGTATTTGTCCTAAAAATCAGCTGATATCAGTAAATTATATACATCAAATACAAAGAAATTACTTCCTGGCACCTTAACCCATCTGCTGTTTTGTAATATAGCAGAAAAACTTTCTAAGATCACAGCAAAAACCACGGACCCATTCCTAGCCCTGCCCACGCAAAAAAATCTGCCCAAACATTACATAATTATGCAATTTATATTTTTAGTAGTTCAAACAAAAGGGATACCAAATATTTGCCCTGGCATAAGATCAAGTTTCAAAAAATACAGAAGGTGCTGTTCTAATAGCATCACATCGTTAAAATACATTAGAGAATTCCATTATTACGGCAAACTGATAGTGTAAATGGAATTTCAGCTAACTGAGTTGAAAAACGGAAAAAAAATACTGATATATTAGTAAAACACGAAAAGAAAGTCTATTACAATTACTTCATGCCAAATGCAAAGCATAGAAATAGAAAAAAAAACATAAGACAAAAAAGTAAAATTTGTTTAGTACTTTCAACTACAAATCCTACACTCTTTAAAGCCTAGACTCTCCAATTCTCAATCAAGTACTAATTTTCACTGGTACAGATGATTATAGTAGTATTCTATTAACATTGCTTTGATGTGACAAACTAAATGTGTAAATGGAATTCAATTACTTGGGTTTAAATTACATTGATCCCGGTCCTGTGATTACCTATGTATCAATACCCTATTAAATTTGACCTCTAGCGTCACACTAGATTTACATTAATTTATAATGTGAGCAAGTGAGATCCTTGGTCCTGTGATTACCTCTGTATGAATACCCTATGTTACAAAAAAATTGACCTCTAGCCTCACACTGGATTTACATTAATTTATAATGTGAGCGCATGAGAGATCGAGGAATGTAAAACTGCAGTTTTGGTGCCAGACAGCAAATTACTACACAGTTTATTCCCAGTTTTTGCTTTGATGATTGAAAACCTCAATAAAAGCATCGCACTTAATAAAAAGATCACCAAAATCCAGTAAACAAAAATAATAAAACATGATTGGCATCCTGCAGTATGAACCCTGGAAAATATAACTCACATTTGATTTGAGTTCTTTGGGAGACATTCAATTGTAGCTCCATGTACAGAGCTCAAACAAAAGCTTCTAAAAATGTATTCTGATAAAAAAACCATAATCATGTGCATTCAGTACATATGGGCACATCTTTGGCAACATTCATTCCATAAAATTATATAAACTGTATTTTCAGAAGAAAAGCCACACGGCTGCCTGGATTTTGGCCATCAATCACTTATATTTTACATATCTTCTGAATCCAGTCAATAAGGAACAATTGCTTGGATGTTTCTGTAGCATTCTTAAGAAAGAACACATCTTATACAAATATGGTACTTGAAGGTCCAGCCAATAGGCAATCATAACAATGAAAGAAGATTCATGTAGAAAAAGCACAGCCACTCATCTGTAAGATAGTCCAGTTATTAATACCTCCCAAGCAAGCGACGGCCACGTGCATTAGCTCCCTTAACACGGTAACTAAGCTCTGTTGCATCATCCCCAAGATGATCGATTGATTCATTTTGCCTGCGAAGTTTTTAAGCACAACCCATAACATGTTTATTGGCGTGACAATGCAAAAAAATATGCCAAATCTTAATCTCATGCACCAAAAGTTGACTTATGTTGCATGCAATAAAATTAGTACAAACCTTCCTATCTCACTTCCCATGTCAATAGCCATTTCCTTCAACTGGTCCAGCACATTACTCAAGTCTGAAAGAGCGTCATCTTGCTTTGTCTTTTCTAACTGCATCCAAATAAACCACCATAATCATTCAAATGCATTTGTTCATAGAACATTCATAACTGGCTACTAATGCATCAATCGCATACCTCTACCCGAGCCTGAGTGGTATCTGCAGCAAGAGGATAGGTTCTGGATGAAGACTTGCCCTTCGGGCTCTTGGCAATCCCTAATGCTGTCCTTTGTTCCATGTGCTTTGCTCTTCTTTTGAAAGAATTATCTGAAATGCACCAGATCAAATTAAAGACACTAATTTTGGAAATTTGTGTAGGTTTAAATAGTTCTGAGTAAGATATTGAAGAAATGTCAAAAATCAAACATAAAAGTCAAGTCTGCTTGAAAGATACCTCGAGTAAGTAGAGGACCCGTTATTGTCCTAGTCTTATCAGGCTTCCATTTTCTGGAGAAAATCCCACCCAAGCTACCAAGAAGCTTTTCGCCCTGCATGATCATTGAACATATAATTCAGAAAAACAAGCAGGATGCTTCATGTTTGTGGCCAACCTCAAAAAGAAGGATATGTCCCCTTTTATATATCTAAAATACAAGAAGGTTAAAGAAAATAAGGACTTTATTAAAATGCAGAATGGATCTCCTTATTCTAAGCATTCCCATGGTTTCTAGTTGATCACATTTGTAAAGGAAGAATATCAAACACGAGAAGAATGAAGATAAAATACAGTCAAGACAAGATGAATTGTGTGCTGTATGATAAGGGTGTGACTTAAGTGGTTCAAGCAATTGGCTTAAGTTATTTAGATGCTCGATTTACATGAAGAACACTCATTACCGTAACAAGTCTAGTCTACCCAAGGTGCTTGATGAGTTAAGTACAGTATATATGTATATGATGAGATTTGCTATTGTATGTTTTATGTAAATTAGCTTACAGCTTCTAAGTTTGTTTTCTGTTTTATGTTTATATTTGATTGTATTTGATTGATGCTTTCCTAAGGAACTTCTGCATATCTCATTTAAATTTTCATTTCAATATTGTTAACTACCTCCCATGTGGACTTCCACACTATTGGTACATAACATGTAGCATGCCTACTATCTCCCTGCTCTCCATTTACTGTGTTGAACCTAACCTACAAAACACTGCCCGTGTTGACATGACCTGCCCGTAGTAGTACATTGATGGGTGACCTTCAGCGAAAATAGCAAGGCCAATCAATACTAGGCTAAGAAAGATGATTCGTTTCACTAGATACAATCAAACTGCTTCACGCGTGTGAAAATCTTCAAATGCAGTTAAGTACCAATTGTTGTCATTACTCATAAGAAAATGAATTCCTGGCATGACTCAAATATTGAATACTATACTTAGTCCAAAAACATGATATCTAAACATTGGCCTCATATCAATTCACAATACTATTCATGCTCTTGGCTTGGTAATTCGTTCATAAAGCACAAAACAAAAATTAAGTTGCAGGGAGTTCCAAGCACATACCGCACTAAGATCGTGATCAATATTAAGCGCAATATTATGAGTCCGTGTGATCTGCTCGCCTTGTTGGTGAAGTGCAACCAAGGTCTTGGAAGCATCTTCTTTGATATCCTCCGCGACCTTCAAACAAGTATTCACTGTGGACGTGACCTCCTCGGCCTTGTAAACCGCATAGCCCTCCAACTCCTGCACAGACTGGTTTTCGAAACCCCCACTCTCAGCAAATTCGTCCTTGTAGCGTCTGCGCATAGCGTAATCAACAGAAGACCTCGGTTTCTCCTTCTCCCTCTCCTCATCCGCAAATAATAGATCCCTCTGCTTCAAATCAGAGTTGGGTACAGAAAACCCATTGGAGGGAATCGAATCGGAAACCTCGGGAGACAATGACCTGCTGGGCTTTTTGATCCTCATCTTGTGGGCCGAATTGGCGCTCGTTTCTTTCAATTTCTCTGCAGTTTTAATGGCGGATTCGCCCACAGAGGCCGCCCGTTCTTTAACATGGGACATAAACCGATCGCCCCTCTTTGGCCTCAAACCCTCGTCACTAATACTATTATCATCGAGTTCCTTGAAACCCCTACTCTGGGTATCTCTTGAGGTTCTGTTATTGTTTTTATTGTAATTATCGAAGAGAGTACCATTTTCAAGCTTGCTAGCTAGGTTACCTTTTTTGGGCTTTTCTTCTTCTTCATCGTCGCTGAAGGGATTTCGATGGGCCGCAGAACCTCTGCGGGATTCGACCTGGGGACGTCTCGAAACTGGTTTTGAAGCCCCTTCATCATCGAATGGATTTTTGTACTGCTTTTCTGGGGCAGCTCTGCGCGAAGTGGGTCTTCGATCCGCTTCATCATCCGAGTCAAAAGGATTGAAAGATCCGACATCCTTCGAAGGAGTTCTCCTCGCCATGAGCGGGTGTTCTAATTTTTGGGAGAAATTCAAGACGGGGAAAAAATAGCACCTGCTAAAGCAAAAGCTGGAATTGCGGAAATCAAAATGAGCTGGATGGTACTGGAGAAAATCCCAGAGGCCTCAGACAGAAGGCAAAAAAAACTGGATTGAAATGAATGTTCAGAGCACCTATATTGGAAATTTGTGTGGCAGCCGACGCGTTAAGAGGGCCTGGTCTAACACGCATTTATTATGCGACCATGACTGCGTAAAATTAATAAAAATGGAACGGTCGACGAAAGAGCCAGATGGATAAATTTTCAAAGAGCCGCAGAACGTTCGACTTGCTGGCATTGAAATTCGAAGTTTATCGTGTTGTAAACGAAAATTGAAATGTAATCCCCGTTGAGCCTTGTCTTTAGCCAGCCAACTTTGGAAAAAAGGGTAAAACGGGGCGAATCCTTCGAAAATGTTACCGTGTTGAAACCGTCGAAGGAGCTTTCTCAATAACAAAGTCTAGAAAAGGACATGAATTTATTTATGAGTTTCCTTTAAATTATATGGCGGCGGGGTCCACCCTTTTTGGGGAAGACTTTTTGGTTTGTGGGGTTGATGTTGATGATTCAGCTAAAGATGGATTACTATAGGGTTTGTCTTTTTAATTGTGAAATGTTTAAAAAATTGTTAACAAATTTAAATTTTCAGAGAGTTCAGGAGTTTATTTATTAATGATTAATGAAATTTTATAGTTAAAATATTGTAGAGTAGAATGGTACATATCTTTTGACTTTTTCTATTTTGTTTTTTTTATTTTTGGATGAATAATGGCTATATCATCTTGTATATTAGAAGAGGAATAAAGAGAGGCGGAGCCATCGCTAGGGTGGTTGTATTATTTTCTGAGTTTTTGCAGTATTTTCTAGTGTTTCTTATTATGTTTCACGGTGCATCTTGTAATTTTTCGGTTATTTCATCAAATTATAGGGTTTCGGTGATGGCTTTTTAAGGTTTTTGGGTTGTGGTGGAGTGGGAGAGGAGCCATTGCTAGGGTTTCAAGCTGATTTCATGAGCCATTTTTGGAGCTTCCTTGCTACTTTTTTTTTAGGTTTTTGTGTAGTGGTGGCTATACGTGTGGAGTTTTGCTATTTTTTAGCTTTTTGGATGCAATTCCTGGCTTCTTTGTTGGTGTCCTGCGAGTCCTATAGTAGGTTAGGGGTTCTCCTTTTCTATTTTTTCACTGGGACAGCAAGGCCATGCAATGCAAATTTGAGGCTAGGTTGTACGGAGGTGACCCTAATAAGGGTTTGACAAACAACTTTGAAATGAACAAGGAGGTTTCTAAAGAGAGAAATGATAGTGGTGCTTTGCAAAAAGAGAATGAAGTTTGCCCTACCGACCCAAATAAAGAAGGAATTGTTGATAAGGACGACAAAGCCATGGAAGTTTTTAATCGTGAGAATGAAGGTAAAACTTTAATCTTTACATTTCCTGATGAAGTGATTGATTCCATTGATGATTGCCAACTCAAATAGAAAAATATTATTTTAAAAGAGTAATTCCTATGGAAGCTGACTTTTCTAGATGGGCTAAACTAAATTGGGAGAATAAGGGATGGGAAATTGAAAACTTAAGAGATCTAGGAAAAGGATATGTTTCATTCACTTTTAAATCTCTAGAGCATGCACAAGTTGTTTTACAATATGGTACTTGGGTAATTTGTGGTCAAATATGCTATCTTCAAGCATGGACCTTAGACTTCCATCCAAAAGGCCCCTCAAGATCTCGTTATCCGATGTGGATTAAACTCCCATTTTTTAATCTTGCCTTTAGACTATTTTTGAAGGAAATAGTGTCCTAACTTAGAAGAGTTATTTGGTGCAAGAACAACACGGACAAATTTGCTAGCCTAAGGGTACACCACAGAACATGTGTTGAAATAGACTTGAACAACCAATTGCCTAAAAAATATTTAGCTAATTGGCCCCGGATTTGAGTTCCTCCAGCCAATAGTTTATTAAATAAGCTCGATGCATGTTTTTTTCTGTCATCAAGATGGTCACTTGATAAGAGATTGTCTTATAAGGATGATTAGATTTGTGCAAACCTCTACGCTCGGCCCTACCAGTTCCCAACCAGAGAAATCATCTTTTCATCAAGTTTATGTGTCTAAGGACTCCTTATCCTCGCCAAATTAGACTATTAAAAATCCCTAAGTTGTTGCCCCTTCTTGTAAGGATGCAATGGCTCTAGACGGTCAGAAGGTGGTTAGAAAGAAGAAAGAATTGTTTGAACCTATTAGGCCTCCAAGAGAATCATTTTCTCCTTCCCCCTCTTCTATTCTTCCTGAGTCTAAATCACCTAAACGATGCTTTGTTTCTCCCCCTCCTAGTTCAAGGCATAGATCTAGGTCTCCCCCCACTGTTTCAAAACATTCTTTGCTTTCAAACCAAGCTATCACCTTTGTTAACCACTTTGATGTTATGCTAGAAGGAGAGACCCTCCCAAAATTTTCTTAGGGATGCATTGTAAGATTATATCATGGAATGTTAGAGGGATTTCACTCCCTCGGCGTAAGAATGGAGTTAAGGACATTATAGTTAAGTGGAAACCCGATGTTATCTTCCTTCAAAAATTTAAACTTAGTGGTACTCGCCTTATCTCTTCTCTATCCAATCTATGAAAAAATGACAAGTTTTTTCATACACTGCATAGACAAGGTAGGGGTTTTATGTCCTATATTTGGCTTTGTGGATGAGAAATTTTTTTATTTCTACTGTGAGGAACCTTCACATAGTTGTGTGTGGGCCTTAACCTTCATTTACAACCAGCCTATTGGTTTTTTCTCAGTTTGTGCTCGTAATAATACTAAAGAGAGTTGTGAGCTTTGGGATTGGGTGGCTAAAGATCTTTCTAATGTGGATTGGGTTATTGGTGGTGATTTTAATATGGTGGAATTCTTTAAGGATTGCATTTGGTCAAGAAATGTTAAGATAAGTAAAGAAAAGTTTGATAAGTGGTTGCATTATCACAATTCCATCGAGGTTATTAATCCAATTCATAACAAATCTACGAGTCATATCAATAATTGGTATACCTTGTCTAATTTTAGACTTGGTTCTAAGAGAAAGCTTAGCAAGCTAGATAGATTTTATATTTCTCCTAACTTGCATTTGAATCAAGAACTTGATGGTACTTTTATCGAAGTTGATTATTCTACCTATCTCTCGAACCATTTCCCAATTATGTGATTTATCCTTAGGGTTGATTTAAGAAGTTTGGATTCTCAAATTCCTTATAAACTTAATGTTTCACATCTTAAAATTCCATCTTGTTTGGCTACCTTAGTGGGCATTTGGAACTATTTTTCCAAATCTAAAAGATGGCAATTCTTATAGAGAATGGTGGTGCCATGTTATTTTATAGTGTGTTGAATTCTTACGTGCCTTTGGTAAAAGAATGGCATAGCAGCGAAAGAAGATAGAAAAATATCTTCATGGGAAATAGGAACATTTTAGAAAATTACTTAACTCTGATCCATGTAATGTTAATTATGAATCTTCCATAGCCATGATTGAGACTCAACTTCATAATCTTTATATTTATAAGGGGCTAGGTGCTAAAATTTGGACCAGGTTACACTAGATTAAGGAAGGTAATAGGGGCTCCAAATATTGTTTTAATTACCTAAATTATAAACATAAAAAATAGTATATTGGTCCTATTTAGGATGAATGTGGAGAGGTACATACAAACCGAGAAGAGATTAAACTAATTTTTCAAAATTTTATGAGAATTTGTTCAGAGAAGAGTCTCATTTGCAATCCATGTTCAATTAATTTTGGAGAAAAATATTAATAACTACATTCCTAGGAAGGTAGTGTTGGAAAAATGGTCAGCGATCGGGCCTAGGGATTCGTGACAGGGGACTAACCGCCTCTTGTGGATTTTATAAGTCTAGTGGTTGTATTGGGCATTAACAAGTTGATCTTTTGGTGCAACGATAATCATACTTGTAACAAGTGGTATCAAAGCTTGGTCACAGATTCTAATCCCCTTGGGTAACATTGAGGGGGAGATTTTTGGAAAACTAGTTAGCACTCCCCTAGGGATTCATGACAAGGGACTAACTGCCTCCTATAGATTCTATAAGTCTAGTGGTTGTATTGGGCATTGACAGGTCAATCATTTGGTGCAACAAAAATCACACTTGTAATAGGTAGACTATGAGTATAGTCGTTACTTAGATCATGAGCTTTCCATTGAAGACCTTGAATATGTTGTGTCCTCAATGACTAGTCATAAAATTCCTAGAATTGATGGGCTCCTAGTTGAGTTTTATCATGCCATGTGGCAGTATATTAAAGATTACTTCTATCTCCTATATTTATAGGATTTTCACCAAGGTTCTTTAGGGCCTAATATAAACAAAGGTTAGGTTAAGATCCTTCCAAAAATAATGAAGATATTATCTCAGGTTGGCATTGTATTACATTGTTGAATAATTCCTATAAAATCATAGCTAAAGCCTTGACTACAAGGATAAAACCTATTGTGAAAGAGATAGTCAAACCATAACAAATAGGGTTCATCGGCGGAAGATTCATTCTTGACAACCTGATTTTGGCTTTGGAAACCAGTGAGTGAGCTCAACAATCTGGTCAAAACACTTTGTTGGTTAAACTTAACTTTGATAAAGCCTATGATAGAATGCAATGGAGGTTTATCCTTAAAATGTTGGAGTGGTTGGGCTTTGGTCCCAATCTATGTAAGCATGTGAAAATGCTCTTTAAAGATTCCCATGCCCATTTGGTTATTAATAACTCAGTTTCTGAGTCTTTCCCTCTTCAATGCTCAATTAGATAGGGCTACCCGCTAGCTCCTTTTCTCTATGTTTTAGCTATGGATGCACTTGGTTATCTTCTACATACACATTAAAATAAATGATCTTGATATATTGCATTTCCCTAACAATATGGATATTCTTATCTCTAATTTTTGTATGATACTTTTCTCTTTCTTCAAAGTTTAGAACTAGAAATTAACAATGTGTTGATGTTTTAAACGTATATTGCTCAATTTCTAGTTCTAATATTGTTCATTCGGATACTGAATTTATTTTGATACAGTCTAATCTTGTGCCTCATTTTGTTTCCTACATATTGGAAACACATTCCACATGGTTAGATTACTCTATATTTGGGCATTCCTTTTGGTCTGGGTGTTTCCCTTGGTGATATCTGGAGTTGGTTTATTACTAAGCTTAAAAACAAGCTTTGGAACTAGGGTAATAAAAAAATTCTTTGGCTAGAAAAATTTAGGTGGTGAACCGTATATTCTTTTTCTCATGTTTATTTTTCATCATGTTGGATTCCCTCCAAGAAGGGATATGAGGATCTTAGTAAAATTATCTGTCGATTCTTGTGGTCCAAATGAGATGGTAAATTTGGTTTTAAGGCTTCTTCCTAGTTACATTGTATTCAACCCAAATCCAAAGGTGGCTTGGGTAAATTAGATCCAACTACTCAAGGCTTTTGTCTTGCATTCAAATGGATTGTCAGGGTTTTTTTAGGTGAAGAACCTTGGAAATATTTGGTCTGACATCATATTAAAATTGTTTTTAAAAAAAAATAAATGGTATGATGTTAGGTGTGTTGATAAAATCCCCCTTTCTCCATACTTTTAGTTGAGAGCTTATTTTACCCTCCAGTCCATCTAGAAAGCATGACAAGCAGTTTGCAAGTTTTTAAATTGGAGCGTCTGCTCCTTACAACATGGGTTTAGCTTTGCTTCTTCCTCCATTTGGTGGAACAAGTTAATGCAGTACAATAGTCAACCTCTTTCCATAACATTTCCTAGACACGCTCATTACTTCTTTAAAAAAGGTGCTCAAAGTTTTGGTGATGTACAATGGGAAATGGGGAGACCAATGCAACATACTACATATTAAGTGAGTTACTTCCCCATTTCGTGAATTGCACATTAGGAAGGAAGAATATATCCAATAGGCTCAAGAGGTGAATCAAGCACTAATTAGAAATATGGTTTGTCCTTCACTAAATAATGTAATTGAAAGGAAGTGGGAATGATTATGTAATATAATTGATCTATTAGAAAATTCACTAAAAATTTGATTAAAATAGACTGATAAAATATGATATTGAGTTGAAACTGATGAAAATGAAAACAAAAAGACAAAAATAACCTATACCAAAAATTTCAATAAAAAATGGTAGGGACAGGGTGAAAGTCGATTTGTACCCAGCACTTTCGGATGAAATTTTCATGAAATCTGCAACTGCTCCAAAACTGCCTAGAAAAGATCTAACGACTTAGTAACCTGTTGGTGCACATATAAAAATGGGGAAAAGGTTGGTAAAGGGTGTTTTCCTTGGTCAAACTCCTATTTAGGAATCAACCTTGAAATATGATAGAAATTTCAAAAAAGGAAATAATGTAAGAGGAAAATTGTTTATTTACCTTGCATAAACCCTCATGAACAGATGTAGAAATCACTCAAGTCCATGAAGATGCTTGAATGTGCTTGGAATATAAGAGTTGATCTTGGAATGTGATGTATAATCAAGGATTCCTTCATTCCTTCACAAATTTATAGATCTATGATTTCCATTCCAATATCTAGAATGTAGATATGCTTGATAACCACATGGAGAGAGAGAGAGAGAGATCTTCTTGCTTGATTGAGAATTTGTCTACTTGGCCATCACGGGAGAGAAACTTGCATCAATTGGAGAAGGTTGCCTTTGATTTGATGGATTTTGAAGAAAAGGAGACTTGGAGATCTTGAATTGGATGCTTGCCTTCAAATCTTGAATCCAACTCCTCAATCTCTCTTGCTTGCTTGAAATCTTGATAACTTGATTGCCAAAATTTTACACATGATTCACTTACACAAAATGAGGAGAAAGGAGGTCCTTTTATAGTAAATCCATCATTTCAGGATTCAAATTTGATCCAGGCCGACCACAATTGAAAACCTCAGAAGAAGACCTTGATATCATGCTCCAGGAAACATTTGGGCCCAAAACCCTAGGGACAGGTCACCATTGGCGATGTGTCCCAAGTAAAATAGGCTCAAATTTCATTGGGACATCAGGGACAGTGAAAAGGTGTGGGAAAAGAAGAGACAAGTCACAAGGATCAAGAATAATGCGCATTCAAACCTCAAAATTACCAAAATGAGGTCTAATAGGTCCTAAAGCATCCAATTATGGGTGCTAACTTTTTAGGACTATACATTTAGCCCCCACTTTAGCGAGAGTATAAGACAAGATCATGATCCTAGTTAAGGAGATCAATGAATAAGAACTATCTTATCAAGTCCAAGTAGACAATGAAACATGAAGCCCCCAAGTGACTCAAGTCTTCACCAAATCCAAAACTAAGATAAGAGAGGCATCACTCGAAAGAAGGAGAAAGAGAAAGGAGAGAGAGAAAGCATGATCACTAGCCTAGTAAGGGATTTATTTAGTATGGATCACACAAACGAAAGCATTCCAAAAGATGGCATTGAAGGCCTAGAAAGTTATGTTATGCCAGTCAACCCATAAAAAATTATCAGTCCTTAAGGAAAATATTGTCTCCATTGAGGGATCCGACAAGAGAACGATTAGGCTTAAGGAAAGCATTGTCTCCTTAGGGATCAAGAAAAGTGATCAGGCCTAAGGAAAGCATTGTATCCTTAGTGGTCAATAATGTAGGATTTGAGAGATAAAAATCCACAGAACACCAAGAACACCTGCATGCAAATAACTTGTTACAGGAGAGAAGCAGAAAGAGGAAAAAGAAGAACTCAGAAGTTGCTCAAAATATGAGAGAAAAATTATAATCTGAATTGATTGAGAAAGAACTACAAAGTTCAACCTATAAAGGTGAACGAAACCCTAAAACTAGAAAAGCTAGGTTTCACATTAATAATTAATATAAATATTAATTATAATGCACCTAAGAGATAGCTTAAGTAAAACTAGATTAATAAACAACTTAATTAATTAAATCAAAGTGATCTAATTAATAAGTGTAAACAGGTAATTCCTCTAACACCCCCCTTAAGCGAAGCTCGGGAGGTAAGTGTAACACCCCAAAATTGGCACCTTGCAACCCTAACCAATTTTGTTGCATTTGTCACTCTTTTGAGTCATCAAAGTCCTATTGTACTAGACAATTCTGAGTTTTTGACTGACTCTACTTGACCGAAGTGTCAAATGTAGAAAATCCTAAATCTGCATTAATCATACATCATGTTTAATTCCTAAATATCTATTGGCTAAATAAACCCTATGATTGAATTAATTTAATTATAAATTCCTAGCACTTTAATTA
>MU225295.1:1580663-1595812 GCA_018584345.1 Thuja plicata | reverse complement strand
AATAATTGAATTTAATTATTCAGATAATTGAGAAAAAACAATTATGAGGTCATATTTATTTAATTAATTGAATATTCTCTCAAAAATCTTATCTCTGTTCAGAAATAGAATCTTTGAATTAATTGTGTTTTAAAGAGAAAGAAAACAATTTAATTCAAATAAAACATGATTAAATCAAAGAAAAAAAACAATTTAAATCAAATAAAACAGAATTAAATCAAAGAAAGAAAACAGTTAAAGCAAAGGGAAAACAATTTATTGTATTCTTTTGAATAAAGCTTTCTATTCTGAACTGGCTTTTCTATCTATTTTATTTCAAAGAGGAAAGTTTCTATTCTGATCATCTCCGAGTCTATAAAAGAGCTCTCATTCTTCCTGATTACCCCACTCATTTTTATGCATTGTTAGAATACTGAATTATTTCCATGTTTCTTGATAATATCATATAGAATAATCTCATTTTTGCAATAGACTAGTTTCAATTTCTAGAATAAATTGCATTGCAATCATGTCTTAGATTATCTTACATTTTTCAATTCTTAGAATAACTGTGCATTGCATTGCATTCATGTAGAAAAATCCTTCATTCCTAGATTGGTCCATGGTTGTGAGACTCTCGTTCTGAGAGCAATTTCAAAAACCTTGTCTGGATAGAAGGCAATAGGTCGAATCATGCAGGCAGACAAGATGAATAATCTCATATTCAGTCTTGTGTGTACCTGGTGAAGAAGGACTATGTTGAAGTGTATGGTGAGTTAACAAGGCCAAATTTACCACATACATTTCTGGTGCCCACCGTGGGGCAGGTACATTTTGTTTTGGCCTCATTTCATTTCATCTTTTTCATTTTTTTGCATTCCATTCGTACTTCCGTACAAGTTCTGTTTTAATTTCGCCCGAACTTTCTGTACGTCTCGCGCGAACTTTCTAGTTCTTTGCGTGGCTGGAAAAAATTCTTCGCGTGATCTAGCATACTTTATCATGTGAAATTACAGACCAGAGCTTTCAGTTTTATATTTTATTGTCTCATTTTTCTAACCACTGCTATTTTCTGACAACTATGTTTCTCTGATTTTATCTTTTGAAATAGCTTGACAGTGGTTTGCAGGACGCTGAGATAAAGAGAAAGCCATCATAAAAAATTTAACGCTTTTATTGCAGGATGTTGAAATGAAGAAAGGCATTACAAACTACTAATGGGTTTATTGCAGGACATTTGTCGAAGACCTTGCATATTTTCACAACCTCTTATATCTATTTTTGGTAGTTAAAACACACTTCGGTTGGTGCTTAAAATGAATCACTATCTTGCGTGATTGAAGTGTTTCTTAGATTGTAATCCTAAGAACTACATGAACGTATCCTCTCCCCTCGCCTTTATGGATCTTGGGTGTAAGAGAAATTCATGTGATTCTTCTAGGGTGGCTACCTCCCAAGAGCTTTAGCAGAGCCGGTGAGAGTGGATGCCCAACCGGTAATAGGCTAAAGCCAAGCCCTTCCAAACCAGTATACAAAAAATGCTATTGTGATTAATGTCACAATAGACATGTGTGAATTTGTTGTGGCAACCAAAATCTCCTCTAGTACCCTAGTGGTGCGTTGAAGTCCTGACATCGTTAAGGTGAAAACCTTGCTTTGAAAGGATTGGGAGAGTCCCCTTTATTGGGAAAATGAGTTGATCACAACCACCTGAACGGATGACCTTACTACAAACTGTTGTTCTAATTTTCCAAAAACCCTTTATCTATTGGCGTAGAAGGTCAGAGATTGACTAAGACGCCCCACATTCTTACAGCTTTTAGTAGAGATAATATCCCTTTGGGAAGCAATTCCTTTGGGGTCCAAAGCTTGGTATGCCTAAGAAGTGAGTGCACATGTAAGGAGGAGCCCTTGCTTCCAAGCTTCTAAGTTATCCGTTAAGAGTAAGCGTAGCTAAACTTCAGTTCAAGTGGGGATTCAACAGATATTATCCTGGCTATCCTAGGATTGTGATGTTCTTGTTCTAGTACTACAAACATTCTATTTAAAGTGTTTTGCGTGGGTGTATCATTTGAACAATCGAAACTATCGTCAAAACACACAAACTGTCAATCTTGAACATGTCCAAAACAATCTGTAACTTGAACTATCTATCAGAAAATAGCATGATTTCATCTTGGAAAATGCAAACTGGTCTTAACAGTCTAATTCTATAAATGTCCTTTTTTCAACATTTGCATAGTTTCGCGTGAAATTTTCCAATCTTTGCATCATTCGGTGAGAATCTTCGCGCGATACCTAGTATACTGTCGCGTGAAATTTGGCAACAGTGCCATTATTTTGTCGTTCTTTATTTTGTCAATTGGTGTCATTCTCTGTGTGAAGAGAGCATTTCTTTGTGCGGTTCGGTGAGAAACTTCGCGCGACAGAGTATTTTGTCGCGTGAAACTAGAGTCTTTTGTCCAAAATAGCGAGCTAAAATCTGTCAGTTAGTTGTACTTCAATCAAATCTGGTCTCTGATATGGGTTTATTTTTCTGCCATCTATCTTCACACAATCTGAAACTTGGTTTCTTGGGTTGAGAACTACGTGATTCTTGCTTAAACTGGTCTTGTCTCATGTCTTTTTTATCTCTTTCATCTGTGTTGTCATGCCTTGTGTCGCAATAGTCATCTCTTGGCCATTCTAGCCTCATCTCAGATGATTTGCACCAAGGATACTTCACCTTTTGGCACGTTCTATGCAATTACTTTGAGACAGTTTCAAGTTTGGTCCTAGTTCACATTCCTTTGTCCAAACTTTGTCTATGACTGTCACAACTCGAAGTGGCAAAACATTTCCTTCAATCAATCAAGATGAATCTATACTTTCCACACCATTACCGGCTACATCTAGTGAGGAATCATCTAGATCTCCTTCCCCGATATGACGACCTTACAATAAACGGTCATTTCCTGTGGATCTTAGTAGGGTTTGAAATCCTTTGTTCCAAGAAGACCCATATTCAGAGAACATTCAATATTTTCATACCAAGTCTTTACACTTTGAATCTTTGCATTCTAGCAATATGACAGATCATAGTCAACTGGGTGGACCCTGTTTCAACCAGACTGAAAACCCTCCTCTTCAAGAAGAGAAGGAGATAACCCAAGGGGATATCATAGAAGCCCGCAATAATAAAAAATTCATGAGAATGAAGGCGGTCATAATGAAAGAAGAGAAGGAGAAATACCTTCTTGAATTAGCCACCCAAGGTGCTAAACTTCCCTCTGATTACAAGGTAGAGACACTTATTGAGAAAGAGGAAGAAACTGAAAATTCTCACTTGCAAAAATAAATGCAAACCATACAAGAGAAATTCTCCAAACTCTTGAAAGAGAAAGACAAACCTATCACACAATTCACGCTGGAAAGCATCTATCCTTTCCCATTTGATAAAGATCTTCACATGCCTCCTTTTCCCAAAGGAGTTGAGCTTCCTAAATATGACAAATAATTGGGTACATCTGACCCTCAAGACCATTTGAGAGAATTTGGTGCTCTCTCCATGGAATTTGTACATGACACAACCTATCTCAGGCGTCTTTTCCCACATAGTTTGGGAGGGTCCTCTATGGAATGGTTCTCTAGACTACCAACTGGCATCAAGACCTTTAACGAAATTGCCAATTTATTTCTACAACACTATTCTCACAACATCCAACACTCGATTCATATTCGAGATCTTCGCAACTTGAAACAAAATAATGGGGAATCCTTCTTGGCATTTCTCCAAAGATGGAGACAACTCTATACACGATATTCTTGCAAGATACCTGAATCAGAAAAGTTGGACATCTTTCTCGATAATCTTCTCCCCAACTTTGGGTATCAAGTACAGCTACAAGGTCCTCTAACCTTTGATGACATGATTAAACAAGCTGTAAGAATCGAGACATTTATGATCAAGAAAGGAGAATTGATCTTACACAAGGAAAACAAACAAGGGTCTTCTTCCTCAAGCAAAGATAAGTCCAAATTTCCCAACAAGAACCAAAATGTTGTGAATGATGGCGTTGTAGAAAATGTGACTCCTAAGCCTTCCAAGGCTGCCTTTAATCTCACTATCATGATGCAAGTGGCCAAAGCCACTGAAAAGGCTGCGGCGGATTCTAAACCAAGTACTTCACAATTTTCTGGACCTAAACCTTGGGCTCCTAGAGCCAAGCATGAATTCACTCCTTTAGGAGAACCTCTTGAGGCAGTTTACAAGACTCTTGTGGACAATCACTTACTCACTCCATTGGATAATTCATGACCTTATGATCCACAACCAAGACCCCCTTGGTGGAATGAATCCTCTTATTGTGATTTTCACCAAAACAAAGGTCATAAAATGGGTACTTGTCTTAAATTGCGGCATAAAATCTAGGACCTCATTGATAGTGAGGTTATTGCTCTAGGAGGTCACAACAAAAATTCTGATCACCAAGCTTTCAAGGATCCATTTCCTCCTCATGGAAAAGGTGAATCATCTAAAGGCAAAAATACTGATGCTAAGGTCAACTATACTTACACCAATAACGACAATGTCATTAATATGGTTGAACTTGTTGGTACTGAATATTGTAATGTCATCATTCTCAAGGGAAAGGAGGATACTTCCAAGTCTAAAACACCTTTCATTTTGTGAGGGTCTACACCTCAGTCCTCTGAACAAGGACAGTCTCAAGTCAGTGCTAATGTTGTTACTTGATCTCACGCTAAAGTCATTCTCAAAGGCCCTGAGCCTTCTCTATCTACATCAACTCAACCTTCAGACAAAGCTAAGGTTGACTTTGCTACTAAGAATCCCAAAGTGGGTTCCTCATCTAATGTTGCCAACTACAACATTCTTGATCAATTGCAACCTACTAATGCTCAGATAACTATTTTTGAGCTCCTAAAAACCTCCCCTGCTCACAGGGAAATCCTGGACAAAGCCCTCACTAAGGCAAATGTCCCAAAAGATCTTGATCTCGACTGGTTTCAATCCATGGTAGGTCACTTGACCTCCTCACATTACTTGTCTTTCTCTGAGGAAGATGACCATTCTTTGAGCCACCCGCATAATAATCCTCTGCACATTGAAGTCATGATAGGTCCAAAGCATGTTCGTCGTGTTCTCATAGATAACGGTGCTGGCCTAAATATTTGCTCTGCTAGTTTCCTTATTGAGTTAGGCTATGGCAAAGATTGCATTGATGCTCACAAAAAGATTACCATTAAAGCCTATGATGAGGAAGAACGTAAATCCAAGGGGTTAGTTCTTTTGCCAATAAGAGTTGGTCCTGTTGAACGAGATGTTGTCTATCAAGTGCTTGACATTCCTTTGGCATACAATATTCTATTAGGGAGGACATGGATCAATGAAATGCAGGCTGTCCCTTCCACATACCATCAATGTATTAAGTTCCCATTCCAAGGATCTGAAGTGACTATACCTGCTAATACACGCTATGATTGTAATGCCCTCACAAAATCTCTTGACATCTTTGTGCCTACCAATAGAGAATCTATTGAACTCCTTGAGAATAAATTAAAAGAAATGGAAAAGAGCTTGACACTCAAAGAAACTGATATGGGAGGATATCAGATTGAACCTGTGCTATCTATTACATCTTTGCCTTTGTCTCCACGTTCTCTTGGGAGACCTTCTGAAAGCACTAAACCTTCTATGGTTCCTCCTCCAACAAAGTACGGTGGTACCTTTGTACAAGCCACAGTACCATTAGAAGAAGAAGCTAAAAACAGAGCTATCAAAGCTTGGATCTATAAAGGAGAAGAAAATTCTGAACAAACTCCTCCTTATGACATAAAACCTGAGCAATATGGCAAAGGTTTATCTATTATGCAATGTTTTGTCTATAAAGTAAATGGTCCCATAGGTGCGAATCATAAGGGATTGATTGCACCACTTGAAGCTATTGGTCGCAGAACACGTGACTCTATAGGTATAGGCTTCCAGAAACTCACATTCCAACTGGGAATAAATAATTTTGTACCTCGAGAAGATACGAAACCAACACCTGAAGAACCACCTAAAATTGCAGAACCTGAAGATAGCTCTGATGAGGATACTTTTCCTTATCCTATCCCTCCAGACCTGGCAACATTCTTTGTTGAGCCAGATAACTTTGTACCATGTGTCAGTATAGTAGACATTGACAGTGATTCTGATACCACCACTTCACTTGCTCCATTAACTTATGAGAAGTGGAAACAAATCTATACTCTAAATCCTGGTCATCAAGGTGATTTATACATACCACCACACTTTCAAGAACAGTTTGACCAGGCAGTCCAGTCACTTCTCATTACACAAGAGACAGTTGATGCTACAAACACTACTGAGGTACCTAGGTCAACAGATGTTCATTTGACCATAGCAAAGGTTCTAGGTAGAACCCATCCCAACTAGGGACAAAGGGTTGATTTCACTCATGTTCTTGATATGACACCTAATGATGAAATGGACTCTCATGAATATGAGCTTGATAGCTTGTCATATGCCACTTCTGACATAGATACAGATACATCTAATGCATATGAAAACCTTCTCAAAGTAGGTGAACAGTCTAGTGTAGGGTCACACGAGTTCGACTCCCTAGATGTTAACATGTCATCTACTACGGTCGCTAGGAATCAAAGAAATTTGACTATAGCTTTGGATGAGATCGCTTTGGGTCTCGACTTGCTTGTCCATGCCTTTAATGATTATACCATGAATGCACTTGAACCCATCACTCCTCTTTCACTTCGTCATCCCGAGCTTATAGACTGGAACTCTACCTCTCCATCTAATGAAGTCCTTACATTCCAGAATGATTATGCTCTTGCTTGTTACCTACATGCTGTCGAACCTGTAACATCCTCCACTAGTGAAGAAAGTGTCAATATGACCGAGGCGGACATCAAGTATCTTAGTCACAAAATCAAAAGAAGAAAAAATAGGCGCTCTGATGGTGAAAACCACATCATGGCAGTATCAGAGCCTAAAATAGTCAAAACAAAAGACCTATCCAAAGGTGAAAACTTATCTGAGGCGCCTACGGATGAGGTACTTGATGCACTTTCGAGTCATTTCCAGGAGAGATCATCTATTCTTATTGAACCAACTCAACCTATCAACTTGGGTATAGAGGCAGAACCTCATATTATTCACTTGGCATAATCACTATCAGAGGTAGAAAGAGAGGAATTCACTACATTCTTCAGAAGAAAAAAGATTAACTTTGCATGGAAATATTCAGACATGCCGGGATTAGATCCTAATCTAATCATGCATCATCTATCCATTGCACCAGGTGTTAAGCCCGTCAAGCAGAAGCTTCACAAAATGCATCCACATGTAGCTCTACTTGTCAAAGCTGAATTAGAGAAACTTCTTAAAGAAGTGTTTATCAGAGTCATTGATTATGCAGAATGGATCTCTAATATTGTTCCAGTATCAAAAGTGAAAACCTGGTAAACATGTGCCTCTTGTTCCACAATGCTATATCTATTGCAGCACCACTTGGCTTGATGCATTTTCTTTCCTGCATTGCTTCTTTCCTGCTTTCCTGCTTACATTTGCTTTCAGTTCCTGTCAAGACACCAACTCACATGGATTGAAACTGGTCATACTCTCAAGGCAACCCTCCTGATCTAGAGGGCACTATCCTATTATCTTTTAAGGATATTATTCACATCAGTCACCAGTGGTTCTCACTACGTCTGCCTACTAATGCATAGCTTATAACTATGATCTCTTCACTTGAGAATCTCTCTCACGTCAGTCACCAGTGGTTCTCACTATGTCTGCCTACTGTCATTGTACTATTGAGATTGCTCACATCCGTTATAGTTGGAGTTATACTCAAACGCTCTATCTATCGATACTTGGTCATGATGATTCTTTGCTTTAGTTTGTACATAACTTTTGGTCACTTATGTGACACTCTGGTTCCTTTGCAAACCCTATTGATTTGACATTGATTCAGCGCCATACGCTTGGGGGCAATCAAATCTGGTTTGTCCTCACAACATACATCAAGTTAGTCATCGTCACTTGGGGGCACGAGTCCCCAATTTGATCCCATCTTTGGTTTACACCTGGGTCAGTAATCTTGTCACTTCTCAAGGACAACTCGCTACTGACACAAACTAGTGTTTTTTCAACACCACCATAAACAGTGTTTTTTAACACTATTTTTGGACACATTTGTGTTTTTTTTAACACACATCGGATATCTCAAACGTAAACATCTATCGATAACAATAAAAAACAATGCACTCACAAGCACAATGGTGTTTTTCAACACCTCTAAACATGAACACATTCGCAACACTTTGAAACATGCTGAGCTATGATTGAATATTTCTTTGTATACTGTTTGTTCTCATGAATTTCATTGCTATTTTATTTTTCTACTGCTTGTTGGTGTAGTCTCGATGATTCGGCAATGTCAAATAAACAGGGTGTATGTGACAAGAGCTCCTGCACTAAGGTGGAACAACCTCACATCCCTCAATCTTGTTTATTTGTACGCCATGGTCAGGTTGGTACTATCTCCTTGTCTGTTCTTGCACTATTTTTCATTGCTTTATTTGTTATTGATTTGTTTGTTTACGCATGATCGCACTCATGGTTATCTTGGCTTTGAATGCCTCGATACTGGTGTACTCTTGCAACATTAACTGAAAACAATATTCAGGTCATCTTGGCTTTTGTGCCCTGGTGCTTACATTTGTTTCCTACATTTCATCCAATGAAGAGTCATATTCATATCCTTATGGTTGCATTGTGGTGCTAGTGAGGGTTGTATCGATTTTGATGTTCCAAAAAATGCTCAATGGTGATAAATATATGATGGGTCTCACAACCATGTCCTAGAATTGCACTCTCATATTGCATCTAGCATAGGATTTCATTTTCATTCTAGACTTACAATGTGGCAATGATTCAGTGTTCTTTTCATTGCATTCTTCTGGGTTCATACATTGGGGAGTTCTTCTTCACCGTTCTGGTTTCATCACAACTGCACGAGTGTCCGGTCCTCACTCTCGATTCTTCACATAATCTTTTGGTTAGGATTTGTTGTCTTGCATGAGATGTTAGTACCATATACATATTCATATTCACAACTCATAATCATCTATACATTGCATTTACATTCTCAGTTACACATTGCATTTACACAAATCATTTACATACATACATCTTTTCATCTAAATCATACATATGCATTTCATACATCTACATACATTTAAAACATGTTCATACATTTGCATACATACTGAATCATCTAACCATCTAAGCATATAGGAAACATCTCATAAAGACAACATGACACATGTGATGATACCAAAAGATGAGCTCATGTGTGTGTGTGTGTGTGTGTGTATATATATATATATATATATATATATATATATATATATATAATATGTCGATACAAATACAAAATGGTGCTACTCGAGCACGATCTATCTCAAAATGGTGATATAATACAAGGATGCCAATGCATCAGATACATCATATGATCTCATCTCTATCTGTCTATCAAAAAACCTAACTCTGGCCCTCTCCCTCGTCACCTGGAGGAGGTGGAGGTGGGGCCCTATTTGGTGGAGGTGCCATCTGTGCTCCCTCTGACCCTCTCGCATAGCTCAAAAATTTGGCCACCTGAGATGCCTCGTCAGGAATCGCACCTATATATGATGCATAGTAATAAGTTGCCCATGCTGACTGATGTCACACCTCCTCCTGTGCTGCCCGGAGCTGCTCTCAGAGATCCTGTATCTCCTGGTCTCTGTCTAGTAATCGTGCATCTCGCACAACTACCTAAATGGTCAAATCTCCCACCTGCCTCGTGAGCTATCAAACTCTCTCGTGAGATCACCGCTGTGGGTCTTGTGCTATGTCCTGTGCAGGCTAATCCTCCTGCATAGGATCATCCTATTGTACCTCCTCCTAAGGGGGTACCTGCTGCTCCTTAGTAATCTGCTCTACTGACCGTCGCCGAGACTGTCTGGTGCTCCCACTGTTGTTGGCTCCAACATCCATCCCCATATGTCGGGCGGGGATGTCAACCTGTACAGTCCAAGGTCGAGGACCCTGCTGTGCCCTCTGCTATGGTGGGGGCATTTGCATCTGGTGTGCCACTTGTGGCTGTACGACCTGTGGGGGTACCTTGTGCCCTCGGCCTACTATACCCACAGGATCAGTGAATCTCAAAAAAGGGTGCGTAATGAAGTGTTCCCTGTACTTGGCAGTCACGCCACCATCTGCCACATCTCATAGGTAATCCCACTGAACTGGGACCAATGTGCAAATATCTATCATCATGCGCCCCTAGTCCAACTTCATCCCCCAGCCTCTCCTGATCTCATCAGTAAATCAAGCATAAGCTGTGTACTCCTAGGAGATGTCCTGTGGGCGACCAAACTGGCGCCATACCCACTTTTGTGAGAATCTCTCAATGACAGTAATAGTACGCCCTATCATAGCACGGGAACAAAACATATGACTCAGCTGCTCTGCTGCGTCATCCCAGGCCTCTGTCAATCTCCAGGGCCTCCATATCACTACTGCTAAATCATTGAGCTGAGCTTGCCACTGATCAACCTTACCCAGCGCGGGCTGGGTAATCATCCCCCTATATCGATAAATATAGGGCTCCAAGGGCTGCCTCATGTCCTCACATATCGGCCTGGTAACAAGAAGATGCTCCAAGACCCATACCTATAAAACAAAGACTCCTGCTGCCATGCTCTTCACCTCTCGATAGGCGATCTCATGCATCTCATGATACATCTATGCTAGCATACACTGTCTCCATCCGTAATGTCGGGGTCGTGCTAGCATCAGCTACAACATCCTCCCAAACCACACTCTAGACCGTGTTGTCCACGATCAGGCATCAGGTAGCACCCAAGGAAGCATGCTAGAACCATGGGAAACTTGTGGGTCAGACTATACTCACTAATCAGATCCTCCCATGGGATCACCCTGCCCATAACAAGGTCATCCTGAAAGATCTCTCTCAAAGTTGTTGTGCCCAACTTGGGTTGTGTCTCATACTCAACTCAGACACTGTGGAATGGTATCCTCAAGATCCAGTATATGTCCTCGGGAGTAATAGTCATCTCCCCCTGTGGTAAATGGAATGTGTTCAATTCTGAATGGAAACGCTCAACCAAAGCTCCCAACAATCTGTGATTGACCCGAATCTTAGGTACATCACATAATGTACTCAATCCCAATGTGCCTATATGTGCTATCTCAACATCGTCTAACTGAGATACCAATTTGCTGATAGCCGGATGATGCGATCTGAATGCTATATCTGGGAAGTCAACCTGCAAGACATACAAACAACAGAGCACGATCAGTAACCTGAGATAATCAAAGCATAATGAGATAATAAAGCATTCAAGACATCCTACAGACGTTAACGATGCTGACGCAAAAACTATTGGACGTGACGCAGACTAATTTCATGCTCATTCTGACCATTTTTTCCCATGTGAAGAAGCAAATTTTCCTGCGAATAAGTTCTCTTTCGCACGAAGAAGTACTTCAAATCGCGCGACATCAGAATTTCGCGTGAACTTTAATCATCAGTCGCGTGAGAAAACGCCCTCTAGAAGGGTTTCTCGCATGAAACTGGGTACTCTCCCGCGCGAGATTTCACACCGAGTGGCGCGAAACGTTGTTTCTTCACGCGAGATTTCCCTACGGGGTGCGTGAAGAAACTACTTCGCGCGAAGACCCGTGACTCAAATTTTTTAAAAATGTGAAAAATGAGCAAAAATTGACAGAAATCAAACAAATTTGAATTACAGAGGGGTTTGCCGACTACCTACTAGAGGTCCGTACGCTGCGGGCCAACTGTGTCTCCTCGATCACTCGAATCGATGACTGCTGTAGGGGACCACCATTTTGTCTTTTAGCTCAGAGCTCTTTTCTCACAAAGTCAAAGGGTTGAAATGATTTGAAAATGACCCTTTTCGTCCTTATATAAGCTTTGACCTAATTTTTCAAAGTGCTCTATTTTACGTGAAAACTTCACCATTACCTAATTTGACCACTCTGAATCTATTTTCATGATCAAAATCAAAATCTGACACTTCTATATAGCTCAAAATCACATTTAAAATTTTTTAGGACTGACGCGATCGGACGCTTGTGCAGTCAACTTTCTGACGTCACTTTCTTGTCAGAATCATATCATATCATCATTTTCTCAAATCTTTGACTTTTTTTCTCAAAATTCAACCCTAGTCAAACTTGGTCAACCAGACCTCGAAATCACTCAAAATTGATTCTGAATCTTCTGAATTCTTTCGTAATCTATTATGAGTTCTTCTTGATCTCCGACTCAACATCTATCTGCAATTTCTCACTCTTAATCATCTTATGACGTGTCATCTTTCTATTTCACTCCCGAGGGGGTAGGATGATTACATCATTGAATCTATATTTCAATCAATCTGATCTGATTTTCAAAAGTCCTCATTGCTAGGGGCATCTCATCACTTGGGGCATGTTCAGTTTTTCGTACCTCACAGTCAAAACTGGATACTCCACAATCAATAAGGGCATCTTTGTTCCTTACATCTTGTCATCTTTTAAGTATCTGAGCAATCTAACTCAGAGTCTTGAGGATCAAGCTCCGTTCTGGAGATGGTTCTTGAAAACTATCTTTTTGGGATAGGTATCGGGGCAATCTAACCCTGACTTCTAATAATCAAGCTTCATTCTGGAGATGATTCTGAACCTCTACTTACTATCTTTTGAGATAGGTATCGGGGCAATCTAACCCTGACTCCTGAAGGTTAAGCCTCATTCCAGGGATAGCCTTGTGAAAGATGTCAATCTAACCAGTGTCTTAGAAATCTAACCTAGATATTGGGGGACTAAGCTTCGTTCTGAAGATAGTCCTGTTAGCACTGCCTTGTAAAAAATTTAAATTTCTTGGTCTTTTACTTTTCTCGCGCTTTCTGGTTTCAAATTCCATGCTTTACCGCGCAAAAAATGGTTAAATTCCTGTTTGAAGTCATGTTTTATGTTTATCGCTTTGTCGCGTCATTTTTTTCCTTAAGTCTTTAAGTTGTGCGACTGCACAACGAGCTGTCAATGAAGAGAATCGCGCAGTCGTGATTTGCTTATGAGCAGCTATATTTTGTGTGCGAGTGAGCGAGTTCTATGTTTTTAAGTCCTAAATCGCGCAGTCGCGATGAGCCCATGTCAAGTTATCATTTGTCTGTGAGTGAGCGGGTCTTATGTTTTAAAAGGGTTAATCGCGCAGTCGCGATGCCTTATTAAAATTAAGTCACAAGTCAGCGAGTCAGTGACGCGTTAAAAGTATGTATGTCGCGCAGTCGCTGTGAAATCATTCTGTCTATCTCATGCTCCGCGACTGAGCGAGTCATGTCTAAAACTGAAGCATTCGCATACCCGCATCAAACTTTTATGTCAGTATCCAAGGTCGGCGAGTGTGCGATGAGCTCATGTCATGAAGGTCGCTCACTCGCTCATGTTTTAACTTGCTTGTCTTGTGCAGTGCGAGTGCGTGGTGAAGAGGTGGAGTGTTAATGTGAAGATGCATTGCTCAGTCGCACAGGTCATTTTCAACATTCATAATAGTCTGCGACCGAGAGACTAAAGGATTAGCTAAATGCCTCGCTCACTCGCTGATGTTTTGAGGTGATCATAGGTCACCTCGTGAGTATGCAACGAGCCAAAAGAAAAAAGCATCACTCAGTTGCCAATCAACAGAGAAGAAAGAAAAAGAGCTCGCGAGTGAGTGACTAAAGAAAGCAAAGAGACAGTCGCGCACTCGCCATCAAAAATAGAGTAAGATTTTTGATCTCACGGGTGTGCGACGAGTCAGAAGATGAAAAGCATCACTCAGTTGCCGATCAAAAAAGATGGAAGGAACAGAGCTCGCGAGGGTGCGACAAGGAAAGAAAAGAGATAGTCGCGCACTCGCCGATAATGACAGAATATGAAATGTTAGCTCGCGGGTGTGCGACGAGTTGAAAAGTGAAGGATGTCGCGCACTCGCCGATGGTCTAAGGTAATTAAAAATTAGCTCGCGGGTGTGCGATGAGTGAAAAATGAAGGATGTCGTGCACTCACCGATCAATGAAGGTGAAAGAAAAGCCAGCTCGCGAGTAGGTGACGAGTCAAAGGAGAAAAGCATTGCTCAGTTGCCTAGATCAAAAAGTTAAGTTTGAACAGCCAGCGAGTGTGCGATTAAGGAATAGATGAAAGAAAAGATGCATTGTCGCTCAGTCGCCCAGATTCAGATGACATAAAAAGTGAATTCGCGAGAGTGCAACGAGTAACAAAAGACAGCATTGCTCACTCGCATGAACCCAAGAGCCAAAGCATAAAAGCTTGCGAGTGCGCGACAGATATGAAATGAAGCTAAAGACTTGGGTCATCACTGACTCGCAGAAGATGAAAAGTGGAGCAAGGATGGATGGCGAGTATGCGACCAAGTGAATAGCAGAAGTGCGTCGCTCACTCGCAAGGATCTTTCCAGAAATGAAGAAACAACAAACAGAGCACAACATTCTGCAGAACAGGAAAGAGACATGGCAAGATTCATGTTTGAGACCAGAATTGCTATGGATGCCAGGTAAAGTGAAAGTTGTTGCCTTTTGATTGGCCTACCGTCAAAGAAGGACAGATGGGAAGCAAAAAAGGATGAATCAAATATGGTTAAGCCACGAAAAACAAACCTTGTTAATTAGTTGCCACCTATGTTCGGTTGCAGAATTTTGTTACACGCAGTTGTATAATTCTTCCAGTATGTCGGTAGCTTGTTGCATCCTTGTGGTATAAAAGGATTCCAAGACTACTGGTACAAGGATGGTCACTTTTCTGTCCGAGAATACTACTAAGTCGATTGTAAATCTGGGTTTTGAGAACCAATATATCTGGTTTTTCTGGAGAAATCTCTGTTGAATGTTGTAATTGATGATGAATTCTGAATGAAGTCCAGTTCACAGTTTCTGAAGCATTCAGTTTGATTTTCTGTCTTCATTTTAGCATTCTGAATTTTGTTTAAATTGAATGTTCAAGGAGCATTTTCAATTTATATATCTGTAAGGCAGATATATGAAATACTTCTAGGGTTCTTTCAAGGAGAGAATAT
>MU225295.1:1544691-1576091 GCA_018584345.1 Thuja plicata | reverse complement strand
TGCTCCGCAGAAATCCCTAAAGGGCATTTTTTTTTTTTAATGTTTCTTGCCTTGGGAAGCGTGTCATATGGCTTTGAGGGGCAAAATTTTTTCCCAATGCTACTGTGGCCAAATATGGCCAACTTTATATGAAAAGTTGATCTCCCGGGCCTTTTAAGCATAATGGCAACATCTATTTTTTCTCAAAATTCTCCACACAAAAGTGGCTCTTCCAGGATGAAGAAAAAACCCTAGAGAAGCTATGGTTTTCTTCTTCGAATCATGACTTTAAGACCTCCAGACCAGGTAGCAACAGGGAAGCTCTGATACCATGTAGGATTTGAGAGATACAAATCCACAGAATGCCAAGAACACCTGCATGCAAATAACATGTTAGAGGAGAGAAGCAGAAAGAGGAAAAAGAAGAACTCAGAGATTGCTCAAAATGTGAGAGCGAAATTATAATCTGAATTGATTGAGAAAGAACTACAAAGTTCAACCTATAAAGGTGAACAAAACCCTAAAAATAGAAAAGCTAGGTTGCACATTAATAATTAATATAAATATTAATTATAATGCACCTAAGAGATAGCTTAAGTAAAACTAGAGTAATAAATAACTTAATTAATTAAATCAAAGTGATCTAATTAATAAGTGTAAACAGATAATTACTCTAATAAATAAGTGGGATCAATCCTTAAGGAAATCCTTTTCTCCGTTAAGGGATCCAATGAAAAGGATAAACACAAGGAAAACATTGTCTCCCTTGACCATCTGCAAGAGAAGTTGCATCACTCATTGTGTACGTGTGTGCACAATGTGAAATGCAGAGTGGAGTGTATGACCCTACGTTAAAGTGATTGCAAATGACTTAATGGGAACAATGGATTTAATGGAGCATACATGCACCCACAAGAAACATTTTTTCTATGATATTCCACCAAGAAAAGACAAATCAAGGGAAATGAACACATGACAAAAGAAAGCATGGAAGGGAATACTAACTCTGGGGTCAATATGATCATATGTACAAGTATATTATATCAAAATGAAATGTCATCATTCCCCAAAGGTATAAGAACTACAAAACACAATGGAATAATGTCATGTAAGAGTTACGAAGAAGATTTTTTTTGGGCCGACATCACAGAGACCAAAAAGAATAGGTAGCTACCATTTTGCATCATTCCCAATCAGACAACACAAAGGCATATTTACAAATAGTGGCACATGCATGACATAGCATGTAACAACATATAGAATAAGTGAGATAAAAATAGAATATTTTTATGACATTTTGATTCCTTTATCACCTTGTGCTAACAGAGAAACAAGGGTAGTTTAAATAAATCTAAACAAAACATATAATAGGTACCACATCATGCGGGAAGCACATCACAAAAAATAAGCGAACACCCAAAATCCATAGCACAAGAGGAGCTATTCAAGTGTATTGCTTTCCCCCATCTCAGTCCATAGTATTTAGGGTAGGTGGGAAACATGCAAGAGGATCAACGTCAAGCACACCAAATGGAATAATAGCCAATTTTAATAAAGGACAATGTGGTGAAGATGGGTCACCTTTCTTGTCACTAGGACTAAGATATAATTGTTGTGAAAACATAGCTGGTAAATCATGATCAACATCAATAAGCTCAAACATATCATCAGAATCACTAGCATGAATATCATCGTTAGTTTCGTTATGATCATCAAAAGCATCATCATCAAGAGTATCTTCTTCATCCAAATTAATTGTAATAGAACTCAAGATATGAATTGAATTATCATGTTGTTTAATTTTATCTTTTTTCAGTTAACTTCCTCCTTTGGCTCAAGTATAGGTTAGTCAAAGGGAATCAAAGCATCAGTAGGTGTTTTAGGTGAAGGGAGTTTTTGGGAAGCACACTGATGGGCTCTAACATGGCATTTACGGTGGAAGTCATGAGCATGATGGTTAAGTTTGGTTTTTATATAAATTGGGTTTGGTTCATGATCAATCAAGATCATGTCATTTTCTTCTTTAGGAGGAAGAACATAAGGAACCATGCTAGGTTAAGAGATAGCATCAACAAAAGGCTTATTAGATATAGGAGGTGGAACTGAAGCATATATATAGGAGGTATAGGAGGTGTTGGAAGAAGACCACATCTAGAACAAGGAGATGGAATATCCTTAGGTTTTCTAATTTCATGAATCTTTTGGATCTTGTAGGCTTGATATGATCAGAAGAGGTTATCTTGATGCGGTTGGGTTGGTTGAGGCAAGGAAGGCCAACAGAAATAAAGTTCAATATACTCTCGAGGCACTGAAGGTTGATAGACACTATGGTTGACAATCATGATTTATCCATTTTGAGGAAATTTCAAACATTTATGAATAGAAGAGGCCACGAATTTCATGGAGGTAAGGCAAGAAATACCAAGTTTGACTTGAAATTGTTCTGAAGTTGGAACCAAAGTAAATTTAACATCTAAAGTTTTTCCACCAAATTCAATGGGAAATAAAATAGAACCATGTGAAGGATAAAGGAAACCATAGCAAGTTTGGATCATAACATCAAATTTATCATAAAAATCAAGTTGGAATTATCTAGTGAAAAGATGTTGTTTAGTTATCACATTCACCATGAAAGTAGGGTCAATGAGGACACCACATTAATAAAATCCATTAACCTTTGCCACAATATAAAGAGGACCATTAGGTTCTTTAATTGTCTTAGTAGGGTCAAAGATAATGCAAAGCTCAGGTTCCGATTTAGGTTTAGGTTCAATTTGATCAATGAGGTTGACAAGTTATTTGTTTCATTGCATTTATCATCATGTAATGGTGAATATAGTGATCAATGGTAGACAACCAAGTTCAACCATACATTATAATACCAAACTCCTAACAAGGTGAATCTAATTTGCACAGCCAAGGAAGGGAGGGTGCAAATTCGTGATCCACGCACAATGTGGGATTGGTTGTTTGGTGGATTCCTTTTGTGATAATCTAAAGGAAGATATGTAAAACTAATAAATGATTAAGGGAGAATAAATTCACCTTGAAATGAGAAGGAGAAGGATGAATTTTCAGATATGGATTTGACTGTCACTATTATGTTAGAAACATAAACTATTTTGGATCTAGAACCCTGATACATGTATCTTCTAATTTTGAAAATACAGATCCTCGGGACAATGTCAACTCAAGTTGGCCTTGTCCAAGAAAATTGACCTTGTCCTGGAGGCAAAAAAGTTAATGAAATCTGCAACATACCGATCACTAGTTTTTAGACTCTGAAAATCTGGATATGAGACTCTGCCACGTGTTCTTGCCCACAGAAAAGAAGGGGAAATTGTTGTGGGGAGGGGCTTGCCTTGGTCAAGCCCTTGTATAGAAATAATGCTGACATGTAGCAGAGATTAGATCTAAACAATGGAATGTGTCATACCATGTAGATGCAGTTGTCTCTAAATATGTGATCAAGAATGTTGATGCAATAGCTTTGACTCAACACAAAAACCAAAGGAAATCATGTAAGAAAAAAAATTCATGTAGTATATGTTGTAATTCACCTTATTGTTGTATTTAAGAAGAGAGAGAAGAGGAAGAATTGATGGATGAATGTATATATCCTTCCTTGATGTCAAACTCCTTTGCTTGGCCTCCAATGGGGAAAAGAGAAAGATCTATGGAAGGAAAATTCCTTGAATGCTTGATGATGAATGCCTTCAACGAATATTTGTTTTCATTTAGATCTCTTGAATGCACAATAACTTTCTCAATAATTCTTTCATGTATGTCTAGATGTAAAAATGAGAGGAAGAGGTCCCCTTTTATAGACATTTTGGGGCTCAAATTTTGCAAGGCCGACCCTGATTAAGCAACTAGGAGAAACAACCCCACATAGGGCCCGAAGCCCACTAAATAAAAATGCCCTAGGAAAAGTTCAACCCAAGTTGGCCTTGTCTAGGAAAACTTTCTTAAATTCATCCTGGGACCTAGGGTTGTGTGCTAAAATAGGGACTTGAAATCCTTAGATTGTTAGGAAATCAGGGCAACTTTCGAGATGTAAAATACATGTAAAAGGACCTAAGAGGGAAATGAATTATGAATGGATGGAAAATGTGAAAATGTGCATAGAAATTGGAGCCAACCTTAAGTTTGAAGGAGGAGGACCTATATCTAAATTAATTATACATTTAAGTGCAATATGAGGTCGTCTCACAAGGAATGCACTAAAGTGGGCTCAAAATGGTCCCAAAATGAGCACAAATGAAGTGCTTACTTTTTAGGATGGTACATTTAGCCACCACTTTAGCATGAGTATGAGAGAAGTTCAAGGTCCCAGTAGAGAGAGAGAGAGAGAGAGAGAGAGAGAGAGAGAGAGAGAGAGAGAGAGAGAGAGAGAGAGAGAGAGAGAGAGAGAGAGAGAGACCACACTAAGTTTAAGTATTTAAGCCCCCAAACCAAGGATCTTAGCTCCACATCCATGCACAATGGAATGAAAACAAAGAAAAAATAAAAGACAAAAGATAAAATTGGGGTTAGTATTAAAAAAAAATCCAAATCAACTAGAGAGAGATACCTCGATCAAGAATATCCCATCCACTAATATCATGTCTGGAAAAATATTGCAAGAGCATAAGTGATCACATAGGAAAAATAAGAGAATCACCATAGACAATACAAACTCCATGGTCTAACCTACTAGAATAACCATGAGAGAGAGAGAGAGAGGTGAATTGCAAAGAGATGATACCACACTAATTTTAAGGATGTAAGCCCCCAAACCAAGGATCTTAGCTCCACATACATGCACAAGGGAATGAAAACAAAGAAAAAAGAAAAGACAAAAGACACAATTGGGGTTAGTACTAAAGCAAAACTCCAAGTCAACTAGAGAGAGATACCTCGATCTAAAATGTCTCATCCACTAATATCATGTCTGGAAAGATATTGCAAGAGCATAAGTGATCACGTAGGAAGAACAAGAGAATCACCATGGACAATACAAACTCCATGGTCTAACCTACTAGAATAACCATGAGAGAGAGAGAGAGAGAGTCTAACAAATTGTGTTATGCTAGTCAACTCTTACCTTGAAAATTTTTGTGCATGGAGTGGATTGAAAATGTTTTGCACACATAGTGGATTTAGGGGGGTCAGTCTTATGGAAACCATTGTCTCCATATGGATCCATGTGTATGGATTAGTCTTATGGGAATTTTGTTTGCAAATTTTGTATGAATCCTTGTCTAGGGATTAGCCTTAGAAATTCCTTATGAATTTATGTTCAAGGATTAGTCTTTATGGAGATTTCCATGTGAATCTACAAAATGTGACCAGTCTATGGATTAAATTAACAAAAACTGCATGTAATGTATAAGGGAGGTTGTATGTATGCCCTTTCCTTGTGATGGCAACACAGAAGACATCATAAATGACGTAGAGAATCATGGAAAACCCATAAAAATTCTAGGATATATCTGATCCAACAAAATTTCAAGATTCTTTATCTTTCAAATGAAGCATCAAAACAAAATTCACTCCAAGTTCACCACATATTCATCAACACATTCTCATATTAGAGGCATTTGTTCTTTATCCAAATCACATAACCATTACCAAGTCTTAACCAAAGTTATAAAACCATTATAATTTAAGATCCATATCATATTCATGAAATATTAATCATTTAAATCTTTCATCTATCCATTACTTGTAGAAGAAAACCAAGAATTGTCCAACTTATGAAATTTACTATATTCTGGTCATGAAAATACAGTCATAAACAGTCATTAATAACTCTCTCAATATTGATAATCAAGCCAATCACTAAGGTCAAGTTATATAAATTCTAGTTACAGAACTTTTGTGAAAATTATATAAATATCCAACGGTTAAATAAAAAGTTATGACGATTCTTCCAAAACCGGTCGTCGTGAATCGGGGTTTTGGGCAGTTACAAACGGTTTTCACCAAAACACTCATAACTTTCTCAAAATTGCATAAAATCAACTCAAATAAAAAGGAATGAAAAGATTATTCAATTTTCTAAAGTATCATAATATAAATACACTTGTTTCTAGACTATACATGGCCGTACAAGGCCTGGAAACAAGAGGGAAAACTTTCAAGACAACAAAACAATAGATTAAACAATGAAAATATGATACCAAAATACTTCCAATGCTTCCAAATCCCTCTCCAAATTTACATCATGCCTATTAAATACCATTATAGATTTGTTTATATCCTTTACACCTTCATATGGAAGTTACAACTACTTAACTTCCTCTTGTGACCATACAACTTCCTAATTTTGTCTTTTTACAACTTTTGAAAGTTGAATTTTACAACTTTTATTCAAATGACTTTAAAACTTTGCAAAAACCATCTAAACATATTGAATTTGAAATTTTATGACCTTTTAAATAATTCTTACCCTTCCATGGGTTATTTTGACATATTTTATTTCCTTGACCTATTAGGACCTTGATAAGAAACTTTGACAACTTGTTGCAATTACATTACATAGTTTGGCATAATGACTCAACATGACTTGAAACATATCAAAATGACCTGATAGATCATAAATAAATGAAATAAAATTCAATTTGTTACATTTAGACCTTTGACCTCCTGTAGCTTAGGTGCTCCTGCACCAATAAGGAAGAGAATTAAGGATACCTACTTCCAATCAACAAGAAGATATCCTTAAAACAACTATGTGTGCCACGAACTTAGATAAGAGAATTGACTCTTATTATCTAAGAAAATAGATAATATAAAATAGAAACTAGAGATTGGATAACAGGAGTTACATTATCTTGTTACTCTATGTTGATGACATGCTTGTTGCTGGGTCCAATATGCAACAAATAAATGAACTTAAACATAAATTAGCAAGGTCATTTGCTATGAAGGATTTGGGTGCTGTTAAGCAAATCCTTAGTATGAGGATTACACAGGACAAGAAAAATAGAACCTTGAATTTGTCCCAAAGTGAGTATATAAAGAAGGTGTTGAAAATATTTAATATGTAGGATGCAAAAGCAGTCAGTATACCTTTGGCTAGTCATTTCAAATTGACTAAGGAAACGTGCCCAAAGGCACATGAAGAGGTAAATAAAATGTCTAACATCTTGTATTCATCAGCTGTTGGTAGTTTGATGTATGCAATGGTATGCACAGTAACTTACATTGCTCATGCAGTGGGAGTTGTCAGTAGGTATATGAGAAATCCAGGTATGGAACATTGGAATGTTGTCAAATGGATTCTTCGATATTTGAGAGGTACTACTACAAAGGCATTATGTTTCATAGGATCTAGTTATGCTCTGAGTGGATTTTTTGACTTTGATCTGGTAGGAGATATTGATACAAGGAGGAGTACTACAAGGTATGTTTTCACTGTAGGGGTACTGCAGTCAGTTGGGTTTCTAGATTGCAGAAGGTTAATGCACTTTCAATGACTGAAGCTGAGTATGTAGCTGCTACGGAAGCTAGCAAGGAGATGATTTGGTTACAATGTTTTCTAGAGGAATTGGGTCAGAAGCAGGAAGATTGCCCATTGTACAGTGATAACTAGAGTGTCATTCATCTTGCAAAGAATTCTGATTTTCATTCAAGGACAAAGCACATACAACTCAGGTACCATTTTATAAGGTATGTTTTGGAGGATGGCCAATTACGACTTGAAAAGATTCACACAAGTGACAATCCTGCAGACATGTTCACGAAGGTAGTCCCTAAGGAGAACACGGTTTCTTTCTCAGCTTCTATTGGGCTTCTTGACTTATGATCGCGGAGTTAATACACATCAAAGTCTTTTATCCAGTGGGAGTTGCACATACTACATTGTCATCTAGTTTCAGTCTCCAATTGGGAGATTGTTTGGTGTGGATCCTGGTCAGTCTCCAAGTGGGAGATTGTTGATATTGTGGCTAAGATGCATAATGCATTTTAATGTTGGTTTACTATTTTGTTGGATAATAAGAAAGGTTGGATGGCTGTGTAGGTGGATGTAGCCCAGGTTTTGGGTGAACCACGTTAAATCTGTGTGTTATTTGTGTTCAGTTTTATTCTTCTTTTGTTTTCTTCATATAACTATTTATTCTTACATTGTTCTAGATATATCAAACCCTAACAAAGAGGATGTTGATAGAAAAGATTTTTCCATTCACATGGATCCTAGGGTTCTTATTTTATACATGGCCAGATAATGTAATGACAAGGTGTATCAGGGAGGATGAAACATATGGCATTATCCATGCCTATCATGATGAGACCTGTGGTGGTAATTCTTATACTAAAAGGACAATCAGGAAGGTTTTAAATAGTGGATACTCTTGGCCTATTGTACATAGAGATGCTATGTGGTACACAAGAAAATGTGACAGGTGCTAGAGGAAAAGAAGGCCAACAAGATCAAATGAGATTTTGTTGCATCCCCAAGAGGTTACTACTCCTTTTGATAAGTGGGGTATGGTCTTTATAGGACCTATTAATCCACCTTGAAATTGTAAATCCTATATCTTGGTTTTTACTAACTATTTGACAAAATAGGTTGGAGTTAAAGCTATGAAGCATGCTAGCATATCAAGGTTGTAGAATTCTTGTATGAAGAGATCTTTACCAGGTATGTAGTTCCTAGAGAATTGTGACATATTAAGGAGCTTAGTTCACATCTATCTAATGGTAACATTGGTAGAAGAATATAATATCAGACATGATAAATCAACCCCATACCATGTTAAAGAAAATGGACAAGTTAAGGTAAATAAAAAATAAATTGAGGCCATTTTAACCAAAATAGTAGCACTAAACAAGAAACACTAGCCAAACATTTACCAGAAGAAGTATGGGTTTTTAGAACATAATGAAAAATAACAATAGGGTTTACCCCTTTTAAATTTGTGTATCGTAAAACAACGGTTAGAATTGGACATAAATATATCATAAGCATAAACAAAGAGAGTGATACAATTAATGACTTAGATGAGATGAGATAGAAAGCTCTACAACACCTAGAATTAATACAAAAATAGAGGACAAAATGACATGATAAATACATCAAAAGAAAAAATTTAGTCCTGGAGATTGGTCTCTCTTGTATGACTCAATGTATAAGGACAATCTAAGGAATCTCCAAACTAGATGGTTGGGTCCTTATGAAATTGAACAAGTCTATTCTAATGGAGTTGTCAAAATAATTAGTATAAATGATGTCGAATTAAAATTGTTAGTCAATGGCCATCTTTTATTCCTTTATCATAAACCAACAAGAAAGGAGGATTTTATGAAGCAATTTGCAGAGTCCAACAATTATACTCTTCCTGCAGCAGCTTAAGGTGATCCTTTGATCTCACCACTTTTTTGATTAATATATAAAACGTTTCATCATAAGTTTCCATGTTCGCATTCAATACTCCATATCCTTCCACATGTGTGGACACTTGTGTCATATTAAGTTGGGGGAGAAAATTCATCACATTTTATTGTTTTTTGTCAAATTTGAACGCATGTTTGTAGTGTATTCCACCAAAGTTCATATATCCCAAGGTTTAGGCTGATAAGTCATTTATTTCACCACAGTATGCTTCTTTATTTCTATACTTCCATTATATACCTTTATATATAATCTTTCATAATAACCTTTCAAAGTGACCCGAGTACATATTATATTTTCTATCATAAGAAGTTGTCAGGGTTACAGGTGAATGTGGAGCATTTTTAAGTTGCAGAGAGAAGAAGGGATTTTGAAAGAGAATTTATCAATTGGCATTTATAGTTTGAATTTTTAGAGTGAAAAGAAACTTGTAGAAATGGGAGGTCCTCCAGTTTTCTATGAACCAGTGGACCACAACATCATCTTACAAGATAAGGATTGTGAACCCATATATAGAAGATGTGGTTGGCCCAATTATTTTGTGAAGCTAAATGATTTCAATGATAAAATAGCTTTGGAATTTTCTTGGACTCTTAGAAATGACTAAGCGTTGGTAAAGGGATTGGAAATAATTGTCACAAAGCAAAGAATTATAGAGATAACAATATTTCCTACAACAGGGGAAGAGGGAAGGGATCCAAGAACAACTAGGGTTGAATTCACACTACTAGGTGACCCTTCATTGGATGTTAGAAGTTAGGGGACACAAATATTGTCTTTGCCACTAGAATGGGCTCATAGAGAAACCTACATTGTGATGTATGTAACATGTGAAGTTCTTCAGTCTCAGCTTCATGATGTCCATTTGAAACTTCTAAGCCACCTCAGACATGGTTGAATGATGAATGTACCTTATTTTATTTACAACATGCTCAAGAAAATGGAAAATTAAGTGAAAAGAGGTATTATTAATTTTTTTTCCCATCTTTATTTGATTCAATTATTAATTGAAAAAACCCTATAAGAGACACAATTAGGTATGAGTTGGGATGAGTTTCTAAAGTTTAAAGAGGTTATACTAGTAAATGTAGGACTTGTAGGCTAGCCTTTAACCTAAAGAATAAAAGGGGATGAGGGTACAATTATATTGATAGAGGAGGCTTCATCTTTGAAGCCATCTCATATACAATACTCTAGTGAAAACCCTATTGAAAGATGAACTCCTTCAACTAAGTCTAGTGAAGAAACTAGTTATAATTGTAGTTCTACCCTAGTAGAGACCCTAGTATCAAGAACATCTGCTAGGGTTAGAAGTGCATTGAAAAGAAAACCAGTTAAAAAGGAAAGAAAGAGTACAAAGAAGAAGGGTAAGGCCAAATTATTTGAGCCTAAAAGCCATGAGATTCCAAAAAGGAATGTTGCAGAGACAGAGCATCTTGTAAACACTAAAAAGGCCAAAATAATTGTAAAACCAACAAAATAGGTTATTCAAATGATAAAGAAAACCCCTGTGAAGATTTTTAGAATTCATAGGCTTAGAGGAAATCCTAGAAATATTCCTATGGGGAGGAAAGAAACCAAGACAATCTATATTCCCATTTCAACTAAAACAAATGATACTTTATTTGATTAAGAGAAGGAACAAATAGATGAACAGATGATGAGTAGACCATCTCCAGTATTAAAAAATCCTTCAACATCAAAGAATAAAATAGAAAGTAACAAATGTGAGGACTATTCAATCTGAGGATACTGAAGGAGTTTCAATTCACCCTACTAGTTTACAAGTTGAAATTAATTTGGAATCTTATACTGAAGATGAAAAAAGGCATAAAGGTTTGAGTAAACAATAGTCTTTGGATGAAGGGAAAAAATGCCACTGGATTATAAAACCATGTAGTATAGTGGAGAGGGTAGCAGCAAATAAAAAGAGAATAGGAGATTGACAACAACAGACAGGTTTGGTAAGAGTAAGTATACTCCTACCATCATCATGTTCATGGGCTTCTATTGCATTATAATTATTGAAACTAATGGAAGAAAGAAAAAGAATAGTTATGTGAAGAGCTAAGAGAAAAGGATGAAGAAATTGCAAATTTGAAAGAAAGGATAGAGACTATAAGTACCTGTAGACACCTAAAATTTTCCCATCACTTATGCGCGATATAAACACTATTTTTTATCTTAATTAATTCAATAATCTTAATTATTTAATTTATTTTTCATTCTTCTAATTCAAATTAAAATTCGCATTTTCCATCCACATTCAATAATTGAATGATTGGAATTGATTATTTAATTATTTAACACCCATTTCATTAATCTTTCAATTCTAATCAATTAATTCTTCTAAAATATTAATTAAATGATTTTATTATTTAATTAATGTCTTATCTTCAACTTTAATTGAATTAAACTAACATTTCTCGTTCTTTTCATCACAATTAGACAATTATTTAATTTACTAATTATGTCTTCTATATTTGAATGAATTATTCCACTTCCATGATGTTAACTAAGTCTTCTTAAAATAAATAGATTATACAATTTATTTATTCCTAATCTTGCACAACTAAATAAATATATAATTTATTTAATGATAATTATTCTTCTAGTTCAACCTCCATGACTAATATTGACTTTGAGTCTGACTAATAAATCTATTTTTTCATCTAACCAATCAATTCTCTTGACTAATCAATAAAATCAATATTCTGTCCAATTAAATCAATCTTCTCTGCAATCAAATTAGCCTATGTCCAATAAAATAAGTCTTTTATCCATTATAATCAGTCTTCTGTCTAATCTAATCACTCTTCTGTTCAATCAGTTCTGTCAGGAAACCAATTAACTCTTAATTAGTTTGAGTAATATATTCAATCAAGTCTAGTCTAAATCAGTCTTAACCATTCATTATCAATCAATCAGAAATGTCTATTGAAATCCAAAGAAAAGTCTATATAATGAAGGTAATTCTTCATTATTGACAACCATGATTTTTGAATTCTCATGTTATCATAATTAGAGAAAATATGAGAGCTTAAAATTGAAAAGCGAAGAAGAAAAGACAAGGGAGGACTTATTGTTTTGATTATTTCATGTTCATTTGATTTGAATTATTTATCTTATGCATTCAATTATGTCATTTATTTCTTGAATAGGAGTACAATTTACAATAATCTAGATCTTTGTGGTTGGATCTAATCATTGTTGTTGCAAGTATACTAATTTGAATATTTTACCCCTATTACAGTATCTTATTACCATAACTTGTAGAATATAGGCCACCACCTAGGGTATATGCCTTACAATTAAAATAATTATACCTTTCTTATAAGTTGTCTAGGGATCTCTCAGGACTTCCCTCGTCTCTTATTACACCTCTATCACCATAATAAATCTTTGTCCTCATGGGTCCACATAAATCAGTATGGACTAATTCTAGAATGGCATCAGAGGTATGGGTTTTGCTTTTGAAACTAGACTTTGTCATCTTACTTTTTTGACAATTCTTACACATGATATTGTCAGGCTTGGTCATCGTCGGTAAGCCTCTTACATTTCTCCTTTTTCTTATCTTTATCATGTTTTCAAAGTTCACATGACATAATATTTTGTGCCACAACCATATATCTTCATTTCTAGCCATTAAGCAAGTGGTGTCAGTATCATTCAGATAAAATAAGTTACCTTTTGTGTGCTCACCGGTACCAATCAGATTTCTTGATTCATTGAAGATCTTTGCCTTATTATTTTCAAATACTACTCTGTGATCTGAATTATTCAAGTGAGAAACACTCAATAGATTATAATTCAATCCTTTCACCCAATAAGCATTTTCACATTTTATCAGGTTGTTCAACATTATAGTTCCTCTACCTTCAACTGGACAAGGTGTGTCATTACCCATTCTTACTGAACCACCATTATAGTATTCAAAAGTCTCAAACTTTTATTTGTCACTGATCATGTGGTGAGTGCAGCCACTATCTATGATCCAGACATCATTTTTACTAACTTTAGATATGAGTGCAGTTTCTACATACCTTTCTTTATCATCATCTGAATCATCTTTTACTGCCACAAACACCGTATCGATGTCTTCATCAGATTCGGTGTCAGTATCATCATCTTTTCATTTAGCTAGGTAACTGGCCTTCTTTCCTTTGTCCTTGTAGTCTCGGGTATCTCTTCTCTTTGATTGTCGATTGCTTCTGTAATCACCTTTGTTGTACTTCTTTTCAAATGACCTGTGATTACTTCTGTCATCTTTTCTTCTGTTAGGACATCTTGCAGCAAAGTGTCCAATCTCTTTACAATTAAAACAAACAAGTGGTAATTTACCTTTGTATTTACCTTTTTCTCTCTGCATTCTTCTAGCCATAAGTGCTTCTATTTCATCAAGATCTTCTTCTTCACTTTCACTATCACTATCTTATCTCATAGTGTGTTTATGACTTGATTTACTTATTCTCAAAGAAGATTTGAATGCAGACTCTATGTTTGGTAGGACACTATTATCAAAGTTGTTCATCTCAATTGAGATCAGTCTTCCAATCAAACTATCTAGAGTAACATTGTGATTTTCTACTGCTCTCATTTCTTGTATGGAAGATACTCTAATAGCATAAGTAGACAGTAAGGTTCTTAGAATTTTACTTACCACTGTATCTTCTTCTGGTACACCTCCAACTCCTCGGATAAAATTTACTACCTCTTTGATTCTTGTGTTGTACTGTGTGATGTTTTCACCTTCTTTCATTTTGAGACCATCAAACTTTCCTCTAAGGCTTTCTGCCTTGGCTCTCAGAATATTTATATCACCTCCATGTACAAGCTTCAATTTGTCCCACATCTGATTTGCAGTTTTGCAAGTTTTGACATCTTCAAACTCAGCATCAGAGAGTGAGGAAGAAAGCTCTATCATCATGCAGTTGTGTTCATGCTTCTCTCTCATTTTTTCAACTATGGGTGCTCCTATGGGCAATAGATATTCATTATATAAGTATTGAGTAACATCATTTCCAATACCTGATAAATGGAGTCTTATTTTGCTTTGCCATGAAGCAAAATTGTCTTTGTTCAACTTGGGCACATCTCGTCTGTTCATCTTGTGATCTTTAGCTTAGGTCTTGAAACCTTCCTTATAAGCACACAAGCTCTAATACCAATTGTTAATAATAACTGAGAGGGGGGGTGAATCAGTGGCCTCAAAAATTAATCCTTAAATCAACCCTTTAAAACTTATTACCACTTTTGAGCCTCTAGTTATATTCAGTCCTATAAGATGAATGCCTTGAAATACTTATAACAATTTACTACTTGTCGGAATGCTTTGTAAAACCTTCTTCTGTATGTTTACCGATAAACAATCTTTCTTATTTACCGAAACTCATTAATTAACTAGTGTATACCGATCAATCCATAATAGCTTATGTGATATGCAAAAAAGTAAAGTAATGAAACATAAACACATAACACATGGATTTTTAACGTGTAAACCCTGTTAAGGGAAAAACCACTAGGACCAGTACCCCAAATTTTCACTCTTCTAAAGTGATCTTGGTTAAGAGCCAACCATGTTAAAGGTTACAAACACACTGTCAGGTGTGACCTTGTTAGAGGATTTAAAAGATAGTTTGTCACTTAGTATCTGGCATCTAATGCTACCATCCTTGATCAAACACTCACTTGTCTTGTCAATAGGTATCGGGCATATCCAATTCTACTTTCTATGATCAAACTTTTTGATACTCCTTGGGATGTATCTCAATTACAAAAGACTTTTAAAACCTGATCGGTTAAGAGACTTGATGCTGCAATGGTTAAACTGAAACACTAAAGTGATCTATTCACACATGCAATTTGAATTGCAGATTTTCAGATCTATTGTAAGTGCATTACCTCTCTGATCAATATAATCAATTCAATACCTTTGCTCCACATTGTTCTGCTCTGTGATGTTGTTTTATTGTTCGTCGATGTCTATAGAATCTAGCTCTTTCCTCAGCTTGTTGATCAGATCTGAATGAAGACTTTCTTCTTCAAAATCTCTTCAACATCTATTTTCTCTTCTCTTCACCCAACAATTCGTAATGAATTGGGTTGTCTCTTTATAGACTTTATTTCACTATTTCTTGGCTTTCTTGATCTTGGCGTGATCCACATTTCTTGCCAATTAGATTTAAAGAAAAAACTCCAGTTTTATCTCGTAGAGATCTTCTTTCCAACTGGACAAAGAAGCTTTAAATCCTTTACTTATCTCCGGCTTTATCTTGTCGATTAAAACAATGATAAGTATCAGTTAAGTCTATTTTTAGCTCTTAACAGCTAAGCATTTTGTCATTTCTGAACTCTCTATTCTGTCGGTCAATACTTCAGTTGGTCATCGGTGATAACTGACTGTTTCATCAGTGTGACTTTAGTTGACTTCGGGATCTCCATCCGTTGGGCAACACTGTAATTCTGTCTGTCGAGTTACTCTGTGCTTTGCTCGTCGGGTAACATTGTGACTTTGCTCCTCGGTAATGCTGTGCATTTCTCGTCGGGTAACACTGTGAATTTTCTCTTTTACTATGTCCATCGGTGTGCACTTCGTCGGTGTATACAGTCACTTTGTGAACACTTGACTTATATGCATTACTGATAGCATAGCCCTTGATTCATCGATTCCTTGAGGTCTTTGGCAGTATGTCCATGACCATACAAATTATATCAAGTTGACATCAATGACAATACAATACATTAATTGATTTAATGCCTTGTATGATCATCAACTTAATATCTTCAAACATTCAATTAGTTATAGTTCATCACTCAGGAGAAGAGATTGTGGTGTGATAGAGAGACCAATTGTGTAGAGGTAGTTGCTACACATAGGATAATATATCAAGCCCTCATAGTGATGACCTACTATAAATCATTATATGAGTAGGCGATGCATGTGGAATAGAGGGTACCAATATATACAAAGGTATTGAATAATTAATTATGGGTTATATGAGTGGAACCATTAGGTAGATCTCTTTCACTGAAGAGGTCATCATGACTAGGGTCACTATTTTAACCACCGTCATTACTAGGGCTATATACAAGGAAATAAGAGGGGAGGGATGGTAGAAATAATTATGTGTGACTATACATATGGATGAGATGAATTTTGTGAGGATTTTAACTCCCTTAATACTTTTATATAAATATAAAAAACACCGGAGTCTACTATTCCATAAACTATCTTTGGCTTAAAAATCTTCTATTCTATTAGACAAGCAAAAGGAAAATCAAACCCTAAAAAACAAATTGATTAGAAACCAAGGAAATACAAAAAACATGTCAACTATTAGCAATTTTATTTAGGATATGGTAGGGAATGATTTGATAAAGTTAGTAATCAAAAGAAGAATTACAATTTAGGAGGAAGGAAAAATTACCGTAAATTTTAAGTTTTCCTTGTAAATATTAATAATGGAATATTTAAAATCAAATAAAAAAGAAAGGCATTATGTACATAAACATTGTAGATAACATATATTTTAGTTTCTTGGGATATTATAGTAAGGTTATGGTTTAATGATTTCCCATATTTATTGTGACTTTGTTTAATACTTTATACATAACAAAATGAAAATTAACCATAAAAAAGAAAACTCTTGAAAAATCTTGAGGGGAAATTGAGGAAAAAGAGTACCACATTAAATATCATTATTGTGGCTTTATTATGATAGGGAATGATCTATGAGAGCTGATAGATAGAAGAAGAAATTTGACAGCAAAGAAACAATTAATCATAAAATTTATTATCCTTTAAACATTAATCATAAAATTACAAAACATATAAAACTTATCACAAAAAGGTTGGTAAATATTTACATATTTTAGTTTCTTGGAATAGTAAAGGATGGCTATGGTTCAAAGATTGCTAAATGGATTGACTCCCTTTTATATTTATTTATGTAACAAAGTAAAAGTTAACCCTATGTAGGGAAGAAAATAATGCACCAACCTAAAATATGATTAGAGCCCAAGGGATACACGATTCCCTTTAAACCACCTCACTTTAATAGGTAGGAATGCTAGGGAGATTTGACCTGAGATGTAGGAAACTTCTTGGTTTAAATGTAGATGTTCAACTAGGTATGATTATCAAGATGCAAGGTAGGTTGATTAAGTGTAAATCAAGTGAGAAAATGAAGTGATTAAAGTATTTTGAATATAGGAACTAGAAATACTAACTTTGATGATTAAGACTGATGCATGAGCATCTTAGGATCTTGGCAATCTTGCATCAACCAAATAAAAAAAAAATTTATATTTGATCAGCTTGGTGTTTTGGTCAATGTTCGATCTGTGCTTGTTCTTTTGTGTTGTGGTCGTGACAACGTGTTCTTAGCTTCATCCTAGATCTTATCCTATGATCGCACATCATTTGGCTTCATCATGCATAAGTTATAGAAGATTCTTCACGTATCTATCATGTTCTTCATTTTCGGTTGGTCATTGTGTTTTTCGGTCATTTCCCAATCTTCCAGTTGGTTTTTCCGTTTGCGACCATGCCAACTCATTGTTACGTTTGGGGCTGACATTATTATTTTATCTCATCTCTTAATTATTTCATTGGAGGTTGTTCCTAGTGATTTGGGTCTTGACCTATTTGGTTGTAATACGTTTTCTCAATTATTGGGAAATGCAATCTTTTCTAGGTCGACTAGATGTTGCGATGGCTTTGTAAGCTTATGGACTTGTTCCTAAGGGATATGAGGTGATCTCATAAGATTATTTGGCTTATCTTGGCTAGGATTTGTGAGGTTTTTGAGTGTAATCAATTCTATGTGCATGGCATGTATGACTCACATGTGAAACAACATGTTGCAGATCTGTTTTAAATGATTTTTTGATGATAATAAAAAATTGAATCTCTCATTTTTACCTGTTTGTCTTGTTGCTTCAATTTTTTTATGTTGAATGCAAGGGTTGGATCGATCTCCTTGAGGTTTCTCCATTCTTGACTGCATCAAGTAGTATCAGAGCATGGTTGAGCATAAGGTTGAACAAGGTTGAGGTTGAGTGAGGTTGAGATTCTTGTGTTAGCAGATTTGAGTTCCTGACTTGTGAATCCCTAGACCTATTGTTTGAGAGGGAAAAGTGTATATCTGACTTGCAATCACAGAGGACTTGTGCAAGGTGGCAAGGAAGAGTTTGTTGTTGGTTGTTAAGAGTTGAAGACATACCAATTGGAGTCAGGTTGCATGTGTGTCTAACAGATCACCGGTTGGAGGAGCATCTTGTAATAGATCACCGGTTGGAGAGGCAGTTGCACCTAAGGATTGGATGATGCTTCCTAGAAGGATAAACCCTAGAAGGCTAGAGAAGATGATGGAAGATTTCAGACTTAAAATGAGGAATGAGATCATAAATGTGTTGACTAGATTGAGAAGGAATCTTGAGGCTGAAAAATAATTTGAGGAGGTTGTTGAAGATCTTGAGACTGTAGATATTGAGATCCCTACAAATGAGGAAAGATTGTTGAGAGCTATGGCACAAGTAAGTAAAATTCATAGGATGGATGTTTCTACTTTTACCGGTTCATTGCATCCTGAGGATTTGATAGACTAGATTGGAGAACTAGAAGACTACTTTGAGCTTGAAGATATCATAGATCCACTGAGGGTAAGGTTATCACAGACTAAGTTGAAGGGTCGTGTTGCCTTATGGTGGAAATAATCGCAGAAAGATAGGGAGGAACATGGTGAGACAAAAATCACTAGATGGAAGGTGGTCGTTGCTAGGTTAAAAGCTAAATTTATTCCAGAGGATTATGAATTAGAGTTGTTTAAGAAGTTATTGAACTTGAGGAAGAAAGACATGAGTGTATAAGAATACACAGAGGAATTGTATAAGATGACTATATGATATGGTTACAAGGAAGTATCTAAGGAGAAGGTGGCTAGGTATGTTAATGGTCTGGGATTTAATATTGAAGATAAATTGAGTATGTTGAGGATTAGTACTATTGAGGATGCTTATTAGTATGCATTGAGGGCAGAAGATAAGTTGAAGAGAATACAAAGTAACCCTGGAGATAAAACAAGCTAACAACAATGGAAGAGAGAAGAAAAACATTCAAGTTTAATATGATCAAATAATACCTAGAGGAGGGAATGGTAGCAAGTTGTTCATAGGTACTTGTTTCAAATGTGGTGGCATAGGACATAGGGCTTTTCAATGTTCTGAAGGATGTAGTAAGACCATGGGAAAACAAAATCTTATGGCACATGAGAAGCAAGCTACTGATGAAGTTGTGGTAAATGAAGCAAAACCAGAGATAGGAGAGTCTCTTATGCTTAGGAGAGTCATGATGAGTAAGAAGGAAGTTGAACCTATATAAAGGAGGAATTTGTTTAGAACTGTTTGCAAATAAGGAGGTCAATGTTGTAAAGTTGTTATGGACAATGGTAACACTGATAACTTGGTATTAGAAGAGATGGTGCATAAGCTTATATTGAAGAGGCTTAAGCATCCTTGTTCTTATGGGATAAGTTGGTTTTCAGATGATCACATGGTGGAGGTAAAAGAGCAATGTCTGGTTAACTTCAATATTGGACCTTACAGAGATGAAGTGTTATGTGATGTGGTGACTATGAGTGCTTTTCATGTTCTATTGGGAAGACCTTGGAAATTTGATAGAGGAGCTATTCATGATTGCAAAAGCAACTTGGTCGCAATAGAGAAGGATGGACAAAAGTTTACTCTAGTTCCTTTAAAGGAAACATAAGGGAGTAGTGCAAGGAATCTGAGTATGGTGAAGAGTTATTATTCAGAGAAGCAAACTACAGAGGTTAGTGTCGATCAGAAGAAGGTCTTGAAGGTAGATCTGATGAAGGAAAGTTAGTGTCTGATTGTAAGAAGGGTAAAGTGGAGTAGAAGAATATTTTGGTTGCTGAACAGGTAAGGGTTTGTAACAGAAGTAGATCAATTATGCAAAAGGGAGGAGGTAGTAATATGATTTCTGGTATTGATAGAAGATTTGATAGAGTGAGTACAAAAAGGAGTCAGTTGATGGATCTGACAGAGGAGAGTGCAGAGGTACGGAGACAGAGAGTTGCAGATAAAGAGGATGTTTGGATCAAAAGCAAGCATGGGATTTATGTTCTACGGCTTGTCAAATCTTCATAAGTTTCTCTTATGGGACATTTTTTACCCGGGGTGTCTGTTGCAGGAGCATCTTAGGATCTTGGCAATCTTGCATCAACCAAAACAAAAAGTTTTGTTTTCTGTTTGATTAGCCTGGTGTTTTGGTCAGTTGTCAATATGTTCTTGTTCTTTTGTGTTGCGGTCATGACAACGTGTTCTTAGCTTTGTTCCGAAGCTTATCCTATGATTGCACATCATTTGGCTTCATCGCACACAAGTTATGGCAAATTCACGTATCTTTCTTGTTCTTCATTTTTTGTTTGGTCATGGTGTTTTCCAGTCATTTCCCGATCTTCTGGTTGGATTTTTCATTCACGATCATGCTAGCTCATTGTTACGTTTGGGGCTGACATTATTGTTTGATCGCGTCTCTTAGTTCTTTCATTGGAGGTTGTTCCTAATGATTCGGGTCCTGGCCTATTTGGTTGTAATATGTTTTCTCTATTATTGGGAAATGTAATCTTTTCTAGGCCGACTAGATGTTGTGATGGCTTTATATGCTTATGGACTTGTTCCTAAGGGACAAGAAGTGATCTCATAAGATTATTTGGCTTAGTTTGGCTAGGATTTGTGAGGGTTTTGAGTGTAATCAAGCCTATGTGCTTGGCACATATGACTATCATGTGAAACAATATGTTGTAGATTTGTTGTAAATGATTTTCCGATGATAATAAAAGGTTGAATCTCTCATTTTTACCTATTTTTCGTGTTGCTTCCGTTGTGTTATGTTGGCTGCAAGGGTTCGATCGAGCTCCTTGAGGTTTCTCCATCCTTGACTGCATCAAAGACCTTAGCTCCGTGAGCTCACTGCCCTAGACAGAAGTGCGACCCAAAGGACTATAGCATGACTGACAGACACTAGCGCAACACGTTGGCATCTCGCACAAACAGTGTACGAATAGATGAAAAATGAAATGGAAAAACCACTGCCAGAGTATGGAATTAAACTAATATGTCAAATGTAAATAAGCAGAACACAACTAAACTGAACAGAAGTAATCTGAATACATAATTTAAATGATCAAATGAAGGAATATTAACAGATTTCAAGGAATGAATGGTATTGAAGCTTACATTTTCCAATCTTAAAGATTAAACTCCTTTGAAGCTTATAAAACTCCCTTAGACTACAAATATTATATTAAAACAAGGAGTAATTTTCTCTCTTCTCATTGAATATATTATGAGTTTTAGAGAGACATAGTAATATAGGAAAATTCATTTCTATAAGGTACTTATTTATCAACAAAGATTAAAACAAAATTACAGAAATTGGTTTAAAATTTTTTAATGGTTTATTAATTTTTTTAACACATTTTCATTTAATAGTTGCATAATTTCAATCTTCTATATTTCTTTATAATTAAAATTTCAATCTACAAACTCTGCTATTAAAAAAAAGTCAAATAATTTCATGCTTAAATAAGAACTTACATAAAATCACTTGTGCTACTAAAAAATAAATAAGATATTAAAAATAATCATATAAAAGCACTTTATTAACAATCAATTTTATTAATTGATTCAAATCATGCAGAATTCAGATGAGCACGATGGAGCAGAAAGTGGTAATTCAGGAAGAAGATGAGGAGCATGATGATGACAACGTGCAGAATCCAAATGAGCACGATGGAGCAGAAAGCGCTAATTCAACAAGGAGCTCTAAAAATGACTCCACCTTTGCCTCGGACTAGATTACTAAGCTAAGTGCACTCAGAGCTTGTTATGTTAATTTTGATCAGTTGCTCTGGTAGTTTTTGCCTTCGATTGTTTTAAACTTAAAACGTGTGGTTTTAGTAGGTGGGAGCATCAATTGTCATAAAAACAATCAATTTTATTAATGATAAAATATTCATAAACTATAAATAAATAATTGGTTTATAATAGAAGAAAGAAAGATTATTTGCTAATAGATATTTTTCCAATTTCTAAATCTATAATTTTTTATAAATAAAGAAATAATAATAAATTAGAATAATTATAGAAGTTATTAGAACACTTTGTCCATTTATCACCATTTGAGATATATTTAGACATGTTTTAAAGAATGATCAAATACACATATTTTTAATAAATATATAATCTTTTTAATAAAATGACAATCTCTAGGAGTGGAAAAAGAAGAAATAATTGCATGCAAGGCAACCACAACCTATAAAAGCATACAAATAACAATCATATCCTAACATTGAAGCTATGAAGGAAAGGTGCATAAAAGATTTAAACAAAATCAAACAAACACTCCCTCAAGATGTTCCAATGCTTTTCTTTCTTCTTTTAATTTGATATGTTGCTCCCATGTGACAATATGCACCTATTCATGAAATCAAAATGGCAGCAAGAATACTCGAAAAATGTGGTTCACCAAAAAAAGACAAAATGAGCTCAATTTATAGAAGATGAGAGACAATTTGAAGAACTAGAATGCATAATAGAGGGAAAAGGAAGAAGCAAATTAATAGAAAATTGGAAGCATAATTAGAGGAAAAAGAAGAGGGAAAGGTGGAAGAGCTCATAGAGCTAATTAATAGGGAAAATGGAGCACAATTAAAGGAGGGAATGTAAGAGTTCAATTTTTTAATTTAAAAACTCATTATTCCCTCAAATTAGTAATTTAGGAATTAGGAAAATCCCATAATTCAAAAAGATGAGAAACTAATTAATTTTGAAATTAATTAATTTAGGGAGACAATAGGAAAAGGGAATAAATAAAGTCAATTTATTTATTCGATTAGGACATAGGGATAAACTATGGGTTATTCATCCCAAGAGGACAAATTAGAGGGTTATTGGCCAAATCGAAGGCATTAATGTGCAATTGAATGAATTTTGATGATATTGATAAAGATTAGGATAAATTCCGATGATTCTAGAATAGTTTAGGAAATCACGAGGTATCGATGAGCTTTGACAATGCCCTCGCGATAATGATTAGAAATGATATAATGGCATCAATGAACTTGGATGACGCTAGAGGATAAATAAAGATAACGAGACATTGATGAACTTGGACAATGCTCCTGAAATGTGAAAATGACAGCGAGGCATCAATGAACTTTGACAATGCTCTCGAAATGATGATTGATGATGAAATAGCATCGATGAACTTTGATGATGCTATTGGAGGAATTAAAGGATGATGAGGCATTGATGAACTTGGACAATCCGTTCAAATGATGATTTTAGGAGAAGACATTAATGAACTTGACAATGCTCCTGGGGAGACATTGACGAACATGACAATTCTCCTGGATTGACGATGACAAGGCATTGATGAACTTTGACAATGCTAGAGGATTGATTGAAAGAGATTGATAAGACATTGATATGAGTTTGGAATGATCCTCGACCGATTAGAAAGGGATTAGAACTTAGTTGGATTGATTTAGGATGATTTGACATGGTTACCTGATCGATTAGGGTTGGTTTAGGAAGATGATCAATTCAGCCAAAATGAGAGAAATGTTAGTAATTGATGACATGGAAGAAAGACAAAATATTAGTGAATGATAAAGATCAAACACACAATATAGAAGACATGTTAAAAAGGGAGCACCTAGGTGCGAACCATTTCTAGATATCTACACAATCTACAAAAATCTATCCCATGGTTTTTATTACTATTAAGAAGTCAGTAATATACTCTATTGAAACTTACATAATCCAATCTGAAAGATTGAACTATATTGAAGTTTATAAAGCCCCTTCAACTTATATTGAAACAGATTTGAGTTTTTAAAAGACATGACAAATTGCAAAATGAATTCTATTTGGGAAAAGCATAGGACTTCGTGTAATGATTATAGATCCCAACACTTAATGGTTTCAAATTAATACATTTCTAAAATATTGTGGTTAGCTGAATAAGTAATAAATCAGAAAGGGAATATACAATTTCCAAAACCAAATTGCATTAAACAAAGTAATTGGTAATTAATACATTTTCACAATATTGTGGTTAGCTGAATAAGTAATAAGTAAGAAAGAGAATATACAATTTCTAAAACCAAATTGCATTAAACAGAGTAATTGGTAATGCTCAATTATGGAAAATTTTGAGTTACTGTTTGCAACACAGAACAAGTAGAAATAAGGTATATTACTCACAATAATCAAATGGGATAACAAGATTCAATTCTGATAAGCACACAATTATAGTTATGAATATCACATTGATATGATCTGCAAAAACTGTGTGCAAATTTACAAGAGGAAATTCGGTATCTGATATATGAAATTGGATCATAGTTAACTGAAAACCAAAAAAAAACTGATCTGCCAAAACTGTGCGCATGCTTAGAAGGGGAAATTTGGTATCTGATATCTGAAATTGTTTCATAGTTAAACTGAAAACCAAAAAATCTGATCTGCAAACACAAATATATGTGATCTGCTAAAACTATGCGCATGCTTAGAAGGGGAAATTTGGCTTGGGAGTTACTCTCAGAAATCTGAAATTGGTACATAGTTAAACTGTAAAACCAAAAAAAACTGTGCGCATGCTTAGAAGGGGAAATTTATCTTCTAAGAAACCTAAGCCGAATTCCATTCACCGCTTCGCTGTATTGAAGAGAACTAGCTAATGAACAGTCAATATATCCAAAGCTAATGTATCCAATAAAGGCGAGTTAGAGAGAGTATTAAGATCCCCTGCCTCAGAGGCCATTAGAGTCGCATCGATTTCTTGTGCAGGCATCCTATTTTCAGCGATCTCTTCTGTGTGAAGTGTACTTACAGTGATTTCTTGTTGCGAGACAGGGACGAGAAGGAAATCTTTGTGTGCTAACAATTTTTTTCTCTGAGGAAAAGCAGGGCCAAACGTCCTGCTGCTGAAACAGGGCATCTTTTCTACTTCATGTGGATCAGCATCAGTGAGGTTGTTGAGGTCTCGTGTTCGAGTCTCATGGGCAACAGCCAAAGAAGAAGATCTGGTGCTGCGCTTAGCATCTCGCTGTTGTGCCAGAGCTCCGGGCTTGAGGTATTTTTTGGCCTCAGATTTACCCTTCGATCTGCGGCAGGGTTTCATGGCCTTCATGCAATCTGGAATCTCAAAATTTTTATGGAGTTTGGGTATCGGAAGCTGTGAAAATAGGGGGAAATTCGGAGGTTGGAAGGCATGGAAAATAGGAGGGAGAATGAGTTCAAATTAGTATATAATTGAATAAAGCAGAATTTGAAAATTTCCCTCCTCCCTTTGTAATTGCAATTCTTCTTTTTCTGATAAATAGCCAGTCATTCTCTGTCATATCTCCAAGTCACAATGGTCACTTTTATTTTAGTTTCCATTGAAGATTTTGCTTTTTGGAGTATAAGTTTCTCGCTGGATCATTCTTTTCCTTTATTATGCCAAGCAACTAAAATATTTGTTATGCTTTCCTTTTAGATTTTGCTTTTTGGAGCTTCATTTTATTTTTGTTGTGTATAAAAATATTTTAACAAATTATAATCAATTTTGGTACTCATTGTACGATAGCCTATATATTTATGAGTATTTTAAAATTATATGATAATATTTTAATAGAAACAAATTCTTCTTTTTTTTAAACAATTCACAATCATTATAGAGTTGGTTTGGTGCCTTTTTTTCATTGGTTTTTCCTTAAGCTTTTTCTTTTTAGGGGTTAACTTTCATTTTGTTATTATTATTATTATGTATAAAGGTATTAAAGAAAGTCAAATAAATTTTGGCAATCATTAAATCATTGCCTTTCTTTTCTATCCCACCAAACTAAAAAGTTTGTTATCTAAACTGAGTACATATTTATGACATTTTTTTTTGTTGACAATTTCATATATTTAAAATTTTTATGAGAGTTTTATGTTAAAATTAATTTTATGATTAACTATTGGTTTTTCTCAAGTTGCAATTCTTCTTGAGATTATCAACTTTAACATGTCACTCCATACCATATTCCAAAGCCACAATTGCTTGGTGTAGTGTCTTTTTTTTCCTTGCTCTTCCCTCAAGTTTGTTTGTTTGTTTGTTTGTTTTTTAATTATTTTTCATGAAGTCACATCTCATTGTCAAGACCAACATTAATAGTGTGCGCTATCTGGATGTCTCCATGGTGTGCATGCGCCCTAGGCTAACCAGTTCGTGTGGCCAAGATTCTAAGCAAGTGGTGACAATGAACAACAGAGGGTGAAGTGGAATTTTGCATTTTATCTAAGGTAGGAACATTATGTAACTGTAAATTTCACTAACATGCAAATTTATGACATTACAAGAACATTATGTCTAAGAGATGAAATACTCTTCAATTAACAAAGACCTTATGGAGACAACATCCTCAACACATGGTCTCTAACATAAAAGAAAAAAAAAAACTACTTGCAAGGAAAAGACTAAGCAAAAACTTGAATGTCAAATTTAGTGCAACTATAACTACTTTCTAATCACCAAGATCCTTTTAGACCAAGGTATGAGCATTTGGTGGAAAATAAAAGATGGCCTCAAATTGATAATGTTGCTTGCAAAAATACCTCTAGAAAGAGTTGTGATACCACTTGAAATGCACTTGCAAGATAAAATAAATTAAACACAAAAAAAAAGAGAAAAATAATGCATTTACTATCTTTGCAACACCACTTTGAGAAAGCAACATCCAAATTGAGTTTATAGTTCAATTTTAAATATCTAATATGCCTTCCATTTGGAAATTCGTTACAATACATCAATTTTTGTTAAAGGTAACTACTACCATCCCATGCATGTGGGATACATACTTCATTCTAACTAATAGGATGATTTACAAAGCATGTGCACTATCCTAAGTTATTGATACTACCTAAGGGGGGCTTACAAAGCATATGCACCCAACTAATACTAACATATAGTAAAACAAGGTTCATAATAGTCAATATCATTAATAAAAAAACATAGAGTATCTTGTGAGGTACAAGTCCATCAAAATCTATCTAGTTGATAAAATATAAGGTTCAAAATGGAGGTTGGGTGACAATTTCCTTCTCTAATTCAATATTTGCTCAAATTTAAGGCAAAGTTCTTGAATATTATTTTTTATAGGAGTAGAAGTTTTTCATTCCAATTTCTACATCATGGTATTGTAGTCACTATGATTATAGTTTTCATTTACAATTCCTAGTAGCTTTGATAAGGATCAAACCAAACTGTTTGAAATTATTTTTTTGTTACAAAGACTTCTCTCCTCTTGCCTAGCAGGGGGGAGATGATCATTTATCACTCATAGGTAACTGTATAGATTGATAGAAATTGCTAGAACCAATTCTAATGAGCAACGTGAAGACAACATAGTTGGACATCAAGGTATATGTGTCATACACAATATTAAAATTAATGGGGAATTGAAGTTGATGTAGTTGAGAAAACTATGTTTGTGCTTATATTGTAGTAAAACTATAGAATAATCAAAGGCAATAAGCATGCCAATACAATGTTCATCATTCATATCACAAATGATAAGCTAATGAGCTTTTGCACAAAACAACATTAACTGATTAGTACTAAGATGCATAGTGTATCAATTTGCAAGTGCAACAAAGAATATTAGATGACCTCACAATTATATACTCTAAATCATCTTTAATACTCCTCGATTAGGGGGTTTGCTGGGTTTTGTGATCCATATATTTTTATTTTATATTATCCAAAATAAAATATTGTTGGGCATGTATCTCACTTATGAGACATCTCATGTTGATAAACTATTAACTCATACTAGTTTGTCAATGGTTAAAACACATCTCATACAAATGATTGGCTAGTTGTTTACTATTGGGAATGTATCTCAACATATGCAAGCCCTAGTATTTAATATATTAATTAATTACTTCTTTTATTTCCAACTAATGTCGTGTCATTTAAAGAGACCTTTCGATGAAGTGACAACCTACTTGGAGATGACCACAATGAAACACAAATATTACATGTGGATGTAGGCATCTGACTTTGTAGACTGCACTATGTAGCTATATTGTTGAGATGTGTCAATTCATCAATTTTTTTATGACAACTTATTATAAAATCTTATGGCGCACTAACATATAACAGCTTATGACAATGTAAGAACTAGCTATGAAAAAATCTATGACAACTAAATATCATTAGATGGTGGTGATGACATGTAACTGATTAAATGTTTGATAATGTTAAGTTGAAGATAATGCAAGGCATTAAATTAGTTAATGGTTTGTATTGTCATTGGTGTGAACTTGATATCATCTGTACGGTCATGTACATAATGCCAAAGACTTCAGAGAATCAATGAAACAAAGGTTATACTTTCAGTAATGCATAAAAGTCAAGTATTCACTAAGTGACAGATAACACCGACGGAGTGCATACCATCGGTAAAGACAAAGAAGAAAAGTCACAGTGATACCCGACGAGCAAAAGACGGTGTTGCCCGACAAAGCAAACCACAGGTTGCCCGATGAGCTGAAAATAGAGTTGTCCGATGAGTAAAAATCCAATGATGCCCGACGGACGGAGATCTCGAAGCTAACTGGAGTCACACCGATGGAACTGGCGGTTGTAACTGACGACTAACTAAAGAGTTGACCAATGAAACAGAGAGTTCAGAAAATGACAAAATATCTAGCTGGCAAGAGCTAAAGATAGACTTAGCTGGTTGTTTTCTTTATTTTATTCGACCAGAGTTAAGTAATTGATTTAAAGATGATTTATACAATTGGCATGAAGATAACTATGAGAAAATCAAGAGTTATGCTTTAAATCAAATTGGCTAGATTGTTTTTCACGCCAAGAATCAAGAATCAAGAAACAATGAATATCATGTCTATATAAGAGACAAGCTTAATTCATTTTCGTATCACATGAAAAGGGGATTAAGGGGAGTGAATAGAAAGAGGATGCTAGAGAGAAACTGATGAAGAACAACTTCATGCAATACTGATCAATCAAGCTGAAGGAGAGCTAAGGAATTTTGCAGACACCGATGAATAGTAAGCACAACATCACAGAGTAGAAAGTATGGAGCACAAAAGAATTGAATTGATACATTGATCAGAGAGGTAATGTACTTAAATAGATCTGAAAATCTACAATTCAAGTTACATTAGAAACATGTCATTTTGTTTCAGTTTAACCATTGAAGCATCAAGTCTCTTGACAGAGCAGGACTTAACAGTCTTCTATGTTAGGATTGGATAATACTGAGAGGGGGGGTGAATCAGTATTATAAAAGTTAATTAAATTCTTCAACCACTTGAACATTAACCATGCAATTGCAGTAAAGGAAAGAACATAAACAAATAACACAAAACTCATAACACCATGATTTGTTTACGAGGAAACCTTGGCCAAGGGAAACCCCGGTGGGGATGATACCCACAAGCATGTACTAAAGTATAATGTCCATGTAAGGAGACCTAGCCATGTTAGGAGATGAATATTACATAGTACATTTCCCTGTTAGAGGAATAACAACCATGTTAAAGGTTCACAACACCCTGTTAGGGGCCAATGAGCTTACAGCTCTTACAATGTAATTATGTTACAAAAGGTTCTCAGTGATGAACAAAAACAAGAATCACAAATACTTTGATAGTTCCTTTATAGCTCTGTCATTCTTTTCTCTTCCATTTGCATGTTTGCTCTGCATATCCTTCACTTTCTCACAACACCCAATCTTTACCAAAAATATCTTACATATATATATTTTTAACTTTACAAAGTCGGCTCCCAATAAGAATAATACAAACATTGTCAAGTCGGCCTTCATTACATAATACAATTAATATAGTAAACATTAAATGTATAGTCGGCACTCTTGCATAGTCAAAGTGTAGACTATCAATAACAAAAATATGTCTTTGATTTCCTAGGGTCCAAGTCTTGCTCCTTTATTCTTCGCTGTTGTCCAACTGCTCTGTATCGTTGTTCTTTGTTTTCTATCAGTCTTCAAATCCTCATAACTCTCCATACAGTTATCCAAAACCAAATCAATCTTAGGTGTATGCCATAAATACTCCATACTATCTTCCGCTAAGCTCGCATGCCTTAATTCATCGATCTCTATCTTCGACATCCAAATAATATTGTACCTTTATTTCTGTAATTAGTTAATTTTGGACATACCAAATATTATCTTCAAAACAATCAATCTTAAACCTAAATGTGTTGCCATAAATGATAACCAAAAAGTGAATCACATTACCCAAACTAATCACTTTCCAACAATCTCTCCCTTTGGCATTGATGGCAACACTTCACAAAAAAAGGTACTAAGTGTTCCAACAAAACAAAACTCTCTCCACTTCTTCTCCTCATCTTTTTCATTTTATTTTCTTTATATATATATATTTTGTTCTCTCTTCTCTTCTTCATTCATTTTTTTGTTCTCTCTTCTCTTCTCTCCCTTTGACAACAATGACAAAGGTGCATACAAATAAGTATCACTTCTTGATCACAAGTTTTAGAATGTCTTAGAAGGAATCTTCCAAAATCTTCACTTCAAAGATCCATGTCTTAAACAAAATCTGACTTATATGAATCAATCCATTCAATGCAAAAGATGTAGATTCAGCATTCTTCAAGTCTATGGGTAAGCCTTTAGCCAATGAATCTCTAGTCTTTTCTAAATCTGTCAGATGTGCCTCAAGTATTGATAGCTTCAGAGTAATGAAGTTCCTCAGTAAATTGTATATGTTCAGTGCTCTCTCCTTCTCATTATCCAATACACTGATCTTAGCCAATATCTTTGTCACTTTTGTGTCTAACTATGTAGTGGTCTATGAAGATGTTTCACAACCATCCATTAACCTGTTCAAAGTTGCCCTTTCCTTGGCAATAATATCTTCAACATTCTGAATGTGTCTGATAGGATTCATGTTGTAACCAAATAACTTT
>MU225295.1:1521486-1531883 GCA_018584345.1 Thuja plicata | reverse complement strand
TGTTGCAGGAAGGTAAGAAATGCATAAAAGAAACCTACACTAGTGCTGCAGGAAAAGAATACACTTATCTCCTTACTGAAATGAATGCTAGAAATTGCAAACTCTACTTAAACCTATACTTTCAACCCAAAACATCCATTATAACTATTCTTGCAGATGCTACAGGAACATTCACAAAGTACAATGTTCCAGGAAGAAACTATAACTTTTATCTGAAATACTGGAAATGCTGGAAGTAAATCTACTCTACTCTAATCTATTCCACCTCCCAAGTGGGGCCCCTTGGTTGGTTTCTTCTAATCTACTAACACAGAACATAAAACAAGAATCACTTCATTGTATTTCAAAAAATCATTGCATAAGAACAATACATAAAACTTAAAATAACTTGTTGTAAGATATAACAGTTTTCTTCCAAAAAAAATTTCTCTCTAACTATCTCTCTTTTTCTTCTAACTACAAAATATTGGTCCAATCCCTATAAATAGAGGATCAAACGCTTATTACAAAATAGAAAAGAAACTATCTTGTTGAAAACATGTCGGAGAAGAAGATGGAAATGCAACAGCCCGCGGTGTGGGTAATAAAGTTTGGGTGACCAGTTCAACATAATAAAGTGCAGAGGGAATATAGCAGCACTACATTCCCGCATCTTGGAATAGTGGCTCCTCCATTGTAGTAGCCATGTCTCCTAGTGCTATGATGATCACTCCGTCGTAGCTGGTCCTCAACAGTCTTCCTTGAATGTTGTCGACCACTCTCCACCCACTTCCTTCCCTGACAAGTTAGTTGTGATGCAGAAATATTCATGCAACAAGCTTTATCAAATTAAATCCAGATATTAGAACATATATTCTGATGGTTATATGAAATACTGCACTATATGTATAATATTGGCAAAATATGTCACAAATATCTACCCATGGTTTATCAATTCTAACTGGACTTTATCACAAGTTTTAACTGGCTAGGTTCACAAATGTCTTGACAGAAATTAGAACAGAGTATTTAAAATTATACAAAATAAAGGCAATAATTTGGCCTCATCAGGATCCCAAAGGCACATTTCTTTGGGTTGAGCCTGAGTTGGAATTGTTCCATACGACCCAATATCTTTCTTAGGTCATCAACGTGAGTACCTCTTTCTTTGGATTTAGCCAATGTGTCATCCACGTAGTCCTCCATGTTCTTATGCATCATGTCATGGAATATAGTTGTCACGGCTCTTTGATATGTTGCACCGGCATTCTTTACCCCAAATGGCATGATGTTCCAGCAAAAGGTGCCCCATCCGCATGTAAATGCAGTTTTCTCTTGATCCATTAAAGAATACATCTGGTAGCCTACTGTGAGGTCTATGATCATGTCAATGTTAGGTAGAGGGAAATCATCGTTCAGGCATTCTTTGTTTAAGTCTCTGAAGTCTATACAGATACTGATAGATTTATCAATTTTAGACACGGGGACCACATTGGAGATCCATCCTGCATAGGCAATGGCTCTGATAAATCCAGCTTTCAACAATTTCTCTAGCTCTGCTTTTACCAATAATGCAACATGAGGATGCATCTTTCTAAGTTTTTGTTTCACGAGCTTAATCCCAGGAGCTATAGATAAGTGGTGCATGATTAGATCTATTCCAGGCATATCGATATAAGACCATGAAAAGTTGATCTTCTTCTCTTTCAGGAACTCTGTGAACTGTGTGTTTTCCTCTTCTGATAAAGATTGTGCAAGGTGGACTATTTGAGGATTTTCAACAGTGCCCAAATTTACTAGATGTGTTCAATCAGTACAGAAGACCTTTCCTGGAAGTGCTCAGGGAGGATATCAAGAGTCTCATCCTTTGGCGCCTATGAGAGGTTTTCACCATTGGATACGTCTTTTCTCTTTACTATTTTGGGATCTGATACTCCCACAAAGTGGTTTTCACCATCAGTCCTCTTTTTCTTTTTCTTTTTTAGTTTTTGACTGAGAAACCTGATATCCTCCTGTGACATGTTCTCACTCCTTTCATTGGTGGAAGAAGGATAAGGTTCACAAGAATTGAGATAGCAAGCTAGGGTATAGTCATTGGAAAAGTCGAGGATAGGAGTAGGATCTGTTTCAGTCCAATGAATTAGGTCTGGAAGTACCAATGATAGGGATTTAGACTCGGAAAAGGACAGCATCCCGTTAGCATCAAGACCATTAACCGACATGACATGGTCTGTCAAGTTTTCTTCAATGTTTAGATCAATAAGAGTGGGATCATCGTTATTCTCCCAAGAACACCTGCATGCATAACCTGTCACAAGGAGGAAGCAAAGACAGAAGACAGAAGAAAGCTATGGTGACCAAAAAGCCAAAGACATGATATCCATGTTGAAAGAATGAATTTCTATTATCAACAAAAATGAATACAATACAATCTCCTTAATAAAATGCAAAGCGGTGAATCCTTATAAAAGGATACTGAAACCCTAAAGGTGAAAAACCCTAGAGAATAATTAGATGCCTAAGTTTAACTTAAGCGTAGAGTATAATAGACTAATAATTAAATAAATAAATTATTAGCTATAATATGACTACTCTAACACCCCCCTTAAGTGTAACTTAGGGAGAAGCTAAACAACTAAGGACTAAATGATGCATGAAAACAAAATGCATGAAAGGAACTATAGGTCCCGGCAACTAGGCCTGATCAAGTACCCAAGTACAAGAAATAAACTAGATGAAGGAAACTAAGCCTCCAATCTAGGGAAAGTCCCAAAGAAAGGAACAAGAATGAGCAAGAAGCATCTCCGAAGCAAGAAGTTGTAAACTCTGTCAGAAGTAACTGCTGGAACCCCCACTGAAGTGCATGACCAGGTAGAGAAGACAAAGTCTGAAGAGCTGATCAATCAAACCAAGGAAGCAATAGAACCAACAGGTAAACCCCCCAATAATGCTGAACAGGGAGAGGTGACAGGAACACTGAAATGCAATGCCAGAAACATCTACAGAAAGAAGAATCAGGAACACCAACAGTGCAACAGAAGTACAAGAATAGGATAAAGGGCGGTGTCACTGACAAACAGCATGGGCTAATGTCGTGGAAGGTATGCTCACTTGACAAAGGTGGATGAGCACAAAATGGCATAACATCATAACCCCCCATGGCACTTTATAACTGAGTGCAAGTACAAAAACACACAAGGTGCTCAAAATCCTAGATATGCAGAAGTAGGCACTTTATCTTAGTGTGTTTGCAAAAAGGAAAATGCTACAGTAGAGAAGCATACAAGCTCAGAAGTCAGAAAGAAGAGTGAGCCAGAAAGATCAGAAGATGAGATCCCAAGACTTGTAGAACCCAAGTAATCCGCCAGAGTGAAAAAGAGAAAAACTCAAAGGAGAGAGAACCTGGAGTAGAATCTGGAAAAAAGACCCCTGCAACTGAAAATCTCACTGAACCAGCTTTTTGACGATATCTAGTTTGCCAAAAATGGAGTACGGATGAGCAAGATAGGGCTCCCGAAAGGCAAATGGCAGACATCAGACTTTGATAGCAAAAAATGCTATTAAAAAAGTAGATCCAAAAAACCTAACCACCATGGTCGGAAAGAGCTCGGAAAGAGCTTTCCGACAATATAACAAAGTCCAAAAAAGGCCTTTGTATGCTCCAGATAGAGCGAAAACAGTGAGAAGGGCCCAAAAATGCTCCAAAAGCCAGGTTTTAAACCCCTGGGGCTAAAAAAAATGGGCCCCTGGGCGCATGGCGCGCGTAGGGGCTGAATCCGGAGCCCTTGGTCGCCAATGTGATCGCCGCCAATGCAAAAGGAGCCCTCGGGGCTTAAAATCCCTCAGGGCAGTGCCAAAGGGCGAAGCGGAGCGGGGAGGAGGGTCGGTGGGCCGCTATGGGCAGCGCAAAGCTGGCAGGCCGCGGTGGGCGGTGGCAGGGCCGGTGTTGTCGGGGGCCGCAGAGTGCACAGGGTGGTGGGCCAGGCACTGACCAGCGCCGGTGGAGCGTCGGTGGCGCAGCGGCGACCAAAAAAAATTGCACTGCCTGCATTTTCAAACGCATAGAAAAACATTAAAACAAATGTTTTTTTGAATTTTTTTCTCAAAAATTGTGCCTGTACGACCCTAGAAGGCCAAAAAAAATCTCCCAGACACTCTGGTGTCCAAATCAGACATGTTTTATATGGATCCTAGGGTTTTTGGGCCTTTCGGACGTAACCGTGAGGTCGGTTTTGGTCCAAAGTGCTCCAAAAAATAGAGACCCCCAGATCCAATAAAAAATACCAAAGAAAGATGAAAGCTTCAAACCCTCGTACCGCGAAGAGCTTGGTTCAACAAAACTAGAATAGCGAGCAGCAAGAAAGCTCTGATACCATGTTAGAATAGGAAAAACCCTATTCTCCCAAGAACACCCGCATGCATAACCTATCACAAGGAGGAAGCAAAGACATAAGACATAAGAAATCTATGGTGTCCAAAAAGCCAAAGATATGATATCCATGTTGAAAGAATAAATTTGTATTATCAACAAAAATGAATACAATACAATCTCCTTAATAAAATGCAAAGCGGTGAATCCTTATAAAAGGATACCGAAACCCTAAAGGTGAAAAACCCTAGAGAATAATGAGATGCCCAAGTTTAACTTAAGCGTAGAGTATAATAGACTAATAATTAAATAAATTAATTATTAGCTATAATATGACTACTCTAACAGTTAGCAACATGTAGAGCTTCTTCTAGGATTTCCCTATGCACTGTAGATATTTTGAGCAACTCAAAAATGGAAATTTTGGCAGAGGTTCATTGCAATTTGTCTACCAAGTCATACTTTGGTCTAGGAATAGTAACCACATGTTTTGTTGTTGGTTTAGGAATAGTTACGATAGGAACCTTGGATGTTGATGTTGGTTTTGGAGGTCCTTTGATCGAGACCTATGCTTGGCTTTGTGTCACGGCATTTGAGTGGAATGAGACACCTTTGATTGTAACCACATTGATTGACTCAGTCTTAATGTCTAGCATATTGATCACATTGTCATTTTCAGAATAGGTGTAGTTTACCTCATTACTCTTTCCTTTAGATGTTTCTCCTTGGTCGTAATTAGGAAAGGGTTTGTTGAATGTTGTATGATCCTCATTGGTAGTGTGTCCATCTACTTTGATCTTACCGCCTTCAATGAGGTCTTGGATGACATGTTTAAGCTTAAGGAAATTATTAGTCTTATGTCCCTTGTTTTTATGGAAGACACAATAGGAATTATCATCCCACCACCTAGGTTTGACCATTGGTTCCCACGGTTTGGAATCTGGGATTGTCAGAACTTTTTTATCCAATAGTGTTTTTAAAACAGTCTCGAGAGGTTCTCCCAAAGCAGTGAAAGTTCTTTGAGATTTTGAAGTCAATGTCCGACCCTTGCTATTATCATTGTTTGCTTTGGGTATGGCGGTCGTGATCTTGGCGTCCTTGCTTGCTTGCATACTATTAGTCATATTGAACACCTCAGGTTTAGGATTAATGTTAGAGGCATCAACCACTCCATCATTAACAACATTCTTGTTTTGCTTCCACCATTTAGGCTTGGAGTTGGATTTGTTGGTTTTTTTTCGTTCTGAAGGGTGATCTCCACCCTTTTGACCATGACTTTCTCAATACGGAGGGAATTTTTAATTATTCTATTGAAGCTTGGAGACTCTTGCATTTGTAATGCATATTTCAATTCAGGCACCAGGTTATTAACGAAGATCTCCATCTTCTCTAATTCAGGAATGGCCCTTGAATATCGTGCAAAGATCTTCCTCCATCTTTGTAGGAAGTGTGTAAATGATTCACTAGTTCTCTGTTTGGTATTACATAGGTCCATCATAGTTACATCATGTTGTATGTTATAGGAGTAATGGTGGATAAAGCGTTGAATCAGCTCTTCAAATGTTTTGACCTTAGGGTTCAATTTTGAGAACCACTCCATGGCATTACCTCCTAGACTTCCTAGAAATAGTCGCATGAGGTATGTAGGTTCGTGCATGTATTCTATGCTTAGAGCACAAAATTCCTCACATGATTGTGTGGGTCAGTTTCTCTTGTGTATTTTTCATACTTTGGTATTGCCACATTGGGAAGAAACAGGACCATAGTGATACTCTTGTCAAAAGGAAATGGACAAGTGGTGTCCAAAAAGTATTTTGTTTTGGGTTTCTCTTTCTCTTGTTTGAGGTTTGTGAGCTCGGTTTGCATCAAAGTGAGTTGCTTGGTGAGAATGGATATAGCAGTTGGTACCTCCTTTTCTTTGAGCTTTTCCAGGTAATTTGACACCTATGGATACTAGGTGGAGGAAGTATTTCTCTTTATCCTCGCCAATCATTTTCTCCATTATTTTATGGAATCTCTTGCTTTGTTTGAGTTTTTCATATTCTTCTTCAGTGATTTCCTTCTCACTGCCGGACTCAAATAAAGGACAGTCAAACTTGGGTTCTTCTTCCTCGTCTGTATCTTCAAGATTTTTTCCATTGTTATATTCCTCAAAAGCCTCACTCCATCTGTGAGTGTCGCTATCCATTTGTGGGGAGTCTAGATCTAGTAGGGAACTACGAGACGTTTCCCCTTGAAAGTGTGGTATTTTAGGAGGCACTTTCGATCCTTTAGACGTGTACTTGTTGCATCTTGTGTTAACCATGAAGTTGTTTCTCAACTTTGTCAATATTTCCCAATAGTGCAAGTGAGAGTTTTAAACCGTTCAAGTGGGTGCGTCTAGGTAAGAGTAACTATTTGTTGTTGGTGGACATAAATGATTCTAACATCAGAGGGTTAGATTGCCCTGATAGTGAGATGGGAACCAAGTTGTTGGTAGAAAGCAGGTAGACCACACATATTGAACCGATTATAAAAGACTAACAAAGCATCCAAGATAGACATTTTGAAAAAAATTTGAAACTTCAACAGGGAGACCAGAAAAGACAATAGGAACCAGATAAAGAGCCAAAAGGGTATCCTAATCAACTGAGACTTTCTGAGAAACTATCCATTAAATGCCCACTGTCCTAGATGCGAGCTTCTGATGACACCAGATGCAAGCCTAAACCCTAGATGTGACTGTATGCTGACCAAATGCGAGCTAGCATACCAGATGTGATCGCAAATACTACATGCGATTTGGGAAATCCAGGATGTGATCTTATGATGGCTTTGCCAGTTTTAATCAGTTTTGAAAAGTTCATTTTGGAATTGCGTGAAGTTTGTCTGATTGCAGTTTGATTTCTGAGACCCGTCGGTGAGTGAAAAATGCATGCGTTGATCTGGGATTGAATGTTGTTTTTTGTTTGGAGATGTTATCTTTTTAATGATTTTTCAAACACGCCAAACAGATTTGCATTGTTAGGAGGGTAAAATAGACGCTCATCTTTTTCCTATTCTCTAGTTGGAGGATGAAATTTTTTTCTCATTGACTTAGGTACACACTCAAATGCTAATCAGAATATAGCCATCACCAAGCACGCAATGGCTCCAGTCATGATGATGTATTAGCCGATTCCAAATGCAAGTGAGGGCACAATATGATGAGTGTCTTGGGGCAATTACTTTTTGCCTTGCACAAAGATTATCACCCTTTCGGGGGTGAATCAGGAATTATTTCAGTTGAATTTGTTGTATATTATTGGGCAATCCATTCGAAACCATCCCCCATAGATTTGCACAAGGCAAAATTCAAGCGTATAGCACTATGAGTACCTGAATATATGTAGTCTCACAAGAAAAATTCAATCGTCTCCGCTCTATATATACCCAAGCATGTTCAAGGAATGATGTCGAAATTCCATGAACAAAATTGGCTCCATCTTCCGAGGCTTTAGCCTACGAGGAAGCAACTATTTATAGTGAGTTGGAAGGGTTGGCGTAAAACCTGTCCTCACTTGGGTCGTTCCCGGGAGATTTTTTTCTCAACCGGCAGGCCCTCTACTATTAAATATGCATACAAAGGATTGGTGAGCTTTGGATGTCTGGATTTCTGATTCTTCTGAAGAAGAAGAGAATACTCTCCTAATATAAGCCATTTTCTCCCAAAAAAAAGTCAAGCAAAGTGATTCTTTCCCTTAATCAATGTTGTGCCTAATTTAGATGTTCCTATTTTAATGAAGATAAGATGCTTGAAAATAGATTTGCCTTGTTCAGTTAGCCACAATATTTATTGAGTTTGCTTGTTCAATTTTTGTGTCCCAAAAAATGAATTAAACAGTTGAACTTGTTCAATTATCCCATAATATTTAGTGTTTTGTGTCTATTAAATTACCAATCCCAAAAGAATTATACGATATGATTTCTTGTTCAATTAACTCCAAATTCCGTTCAACCCATAAACTGATGTGTGAGTTTCTGATTTTCCTTAAAAGGAAAAATAGCATAATCCTCTAGTCAATTTAGTGATAGATTGGAAAATGTATCTTAATGTTGAAAGCTTGTAAATAGAGGTCAAGATGGGGGGGTTGGCAACCTGAAAACCCCAGTTAGTTTGAAATGTAGCAAGTCCCACGAAAAACTATCAATATCAACCTGCAAACAATCGTTAAGCTATTCAAAAGACCAAAGAAGTCAAACACGCAAACGTTAGTGGCTAGGCAATGAAGTTCACTAAAATTTTCACTAGATGCGATCCAAAAAGATAGAAAATGACACAAAACCAAAGGTGACTTTCCTTACCAGATGCGATTAAATGCTCCCCAAATGCGATCCTAAACGAAAAATGATTCAGGAAATCCTGGATGCGAGTCTCATTTTCTGCGATGCGAGGGCATATCACGGATGCGATCCAGAATGACCAAAAATGACCCTGTAATAGAATTCTGGGCATGCAAATTAGTGAAAAATTGATACAAATTGAGGCCAAGTTGGAAATTTTGCCCCACGGTGGGCACTAGAAATGTGTGTGTATATTTGTGCACCTATTACCTGTGACACAACACTTCAATAAGTCATTCTGTTAGTGAGAAACAAGGGTTAAATAAAACCCTAACATTAACCTATTGCTTTCTAACTAGGATGAGTGTAGCAAATAACATAACAACCCTTAGATTATGCTAATACCAGTGACATAAACAACCTAGCATGAAAGATTTGAGTTAAAAACAACTATTTAACTATTTAAACATGCATATTAGTCTAAAATGAGCATTATAACCATGCATGAGAGTAGCTATGGAGTGTGCATGAAGCTATGAAGGAATGGTTAGCATAACAATGCTTTGATATTCCTTCAAAATCTTGGCATAACAACACTACTATTCAAAAATTGAGGCTTATTATGAGCTCCAAATCCCTTTAATTTATAGAGAGAGAGAGAGAGAGAGAGAGAGAGATCATTAATGGAGCCCCTAAGGTCGCTAATGAAGTGTAAGAGTCATTAATGCCTTAGGCATTAATGAGGGATGGGCAAGAGGGAATATCCATTAATGGATCATTAATGAAATTCATTTAAGAGGCATGGGAGGGTGTAAGGCTCAACTTGGTAAGTTGGTCCTTTAGAAAAGTGATGCTTGAGAAAGTTGACTTTAGAAAGTGGGTTGAGTTGTTAATCATTCCTTAAGGGCCCGTTTGGCAGCAGGAATTGGACTGGAATTGGCATTATCTAATTCTAGATAATGCCAAATTCCATGTTTGGGTCCATGAAAAAAAATGGAATTGGAATTGCAAAATTCTCATTTTGCCCAAAAAATGGGAATATCATCTTCCACCTAAATAGGTGGAATTGGAATTTCAAAATAAGTGGAATGGGAATTCCAATTTTTAGAAAACCAAATTTAATATTTTGTGGGATCCGTGACTATAAAGATGTATATTATATTTCTATAAGGATGTATATATATATACATGTGTGTATATACACATGTGTGTATATATGCATGTGTGTATATACATGTGTGTATAGATACACATGTGAGTGTATATACAAACCAAATTTAATATTTTGTAGAATCTGTGACTATAAAGATGTATATTATATTGCTATAAAGATGTATATATATACACATGTGTGTATATATATGCACATGTATATACACATGTTGGTTGTATTTCATATTTTTGCTGTGCTCCTTGCCATCCTCTCTGAAAATTTTCAGGTTTTCATGCTTATTCCATGTCAAAATCCTGATAAACCCTAAAAAAACCCTAAGGCCAGGTTTTAAACGATGCATTTTAAACCTTTAGCCATGTCTTTGTATTTCTTCATTACCTTTTTCAAATCACTAAAGGCATGTGCTATATAACAAGTTAAGTCAGGTCGCTTGATCACGTAAACCAAGAACGAATATGCCAAAACATCTCCCGACTTTGATTTTGCCTTGTGTCGTGAAGTCTCGTGAAAAAATAGAATATTCTCTAAGTGTATCGAGACTTAGCGATTTTCCTTCAGTCGGGTTGTCGCTTG
>MU225295.1:1469656-1502338 GCA_018584345.1 Thuja plicata | reverse complement strand
CTCTCCCTTTTTTAGTATTAGGAGCATAGATGTTGGTTAAAACCCAAGAGGTATTATCCTGTAGCTGTCTAAACCTTATACAAACCATATTTTCACCTTGAAAGATAATGTCACCTTTTATAGTTTCCTCATTCCATATAGTGGCAATACCTCCCGACGCTCCATTAGAATCACCACCACAAATGATTCCCCTCTTGAAAAATCTAAGTTTTTCAACTTTTTCTTTAAGCATCTTAGTTTCTTGAATCAAAAGAATATCAGGCCTATTATCCCTAATAAAGTTCCTAACTATATCCTGCTTATGGGGATTATTCAACCCCCTTATATTCCAAGAAATAATCTTCATGATTTAACAAAGGATCCTACCTCCAGAATCCGCTGGCTACCATCCACAATGTTCCTTTTGGTCTCCTTGTTTCTCACCTTTTGACTTGAAGGTCTCCCTGGTGATGCTAATCCTGCTCCAACATCTCCCAACTGTTGTATTCGATTGTTTCTTTAATATTTGGGCATTTTAGATTTAAAGTGAAAAAGGAACAATCTGTTTACCAAAAGATTTTTTGTGACTCTACTGGGGAGACGAATAGTCGCTATACCAAAAGAAATATCATGAGGAAAGATGGTGCTTCCCCATGAAAATGTGATTCTTGTGTTTTAGCCAAACCTTGGATTCCAGGACGATTAAGAGAATATCATTTCCTCATTGAATACTTTTGCTTGGAGACACAGAAGAAATACTGAGCATTATATAAATGCTAGTCAAGTGCTTGAACAAGAAGAAGTGAGACTAGAAGCACTTAAAAGGGCCATTCAAAGGAGGAATCTAAGAAGGGAAAAACGCCAAGCAGAGCGTGAAGCTAGATTGCAAAATTAGTGGAAATCCTGGAGTCTAAAAGATTTCTTAAAAGTGTAAAGAAAGAAGGCAGTATAGATCCATTCTTTAAGAGACTTACAGAGATTAATTTTTCTCTACTTGAAGTACCTCATCAAAGGAACAGAAATACTAAGAGAAAAAGTAAACCTCCTTCGCCTCCCAAGCAATCATCTCTTTTGTCTACCACCTGCTAAGTGCTAACCTTGCACGGAGTAGTTGCTCCTCCTATTGTAAACCTAACACCTTATTTACCTCAGGAAGTTATGGTAGTCCCTTGGGCCGCCGCAGTCGGTCCACTATAGTTAATAGCATATAACCCACTTCCCTCAGGGTTAAGGAAGAATTTTCCCAAATTCTCCAAAGATGGGAAAGTATCTACAGATGAACACATTGTTGCTTTCTTTGTAGCCATTAATATATTAGCAGTACAAGAGGAGGATGTTGCAGTCAAATTGTTTGTTGAGACCCTTGTTGAGGGTGCAGCAGATTGGTTTCATCACTTTCCTATCTCTTCTATTACGGATTGGGATTCTGTGAGAACGGATTTCAAAAGAAGATTTAAAACTACCGAAGATGAGCATGCTTTGTTGACACAATTGACTTCTATCAAAAAAGAGCCTTCTATAAGCATGAGAGATTTTGTTGCTAAATTTAACAAGCTTGTCAAACGTATCCTAGCAACTAATCAACCTACAACGGGTAATTTGAAAATATTTTTCATAAGTGTTATGCCACCTGATATCAGCTATGATTTAAGAAGGACAAACCCATCCAATTTGGATCTCGCTCAGAGGAGTGTTGTAGAGTTAGAAGACCACATGATCTTGGTAGGGAAGTGGAAATGAGAGATACAAACTCGAGCTAGTACTAGCAATACCACATCATCAAATAAGATGATCCAGAAATTATCCAATGAGTTCATTTCTTTCAAAAGACAACTTCCCAGATTTAACAATCCTTACCAATGAATTTTTCAAGATCAACTTGGAAGAAATAGTGATATGAGAAATACTGATGGAAAAACATTACAATTGACTGCTCCACAACAAAGGTTAGCCATAGAAGATCCTCCCAAAAGGGGAAACATGTGTGCTTTTTACCTAACAGCAGATCATGATGGAGAAAGTTGCCCCGATGTATCTCATGCCTAGAAGATGCATCAAACAGATGAATTGAATGTTGGAGTATCTGGAGCTGAACTAGATTCATGCTAACATGGCGATTCTGAAAACTTATTTTTTGAGTACGTATCAGATTCAGAACAAGATGCATGCTACTATAGATGGAACATCTTATGCAGTATTAACCCAGAGTCAGAAAGATAAAGTCCATGTTTCTACACCTCCACCAAAAGTTAACAAGGCGTCTACTTCTTGCTCTAAAGATGCCAACAAAGGAGTAAAATTTTTGCAAGCGGGTAAGGAACAAAATTATTTTGACATTATTCAATTCTGTAAAGATTCCAGAATTCAGATTTCTCCCATAGACTATCTTAAGTCTAATCCTGTAGAGTTGAAAAAATTAGTGGACTTTTGTAAAGGAGGGACCCGGGATTTAAACCAAAATGTCATAGCTTCAGTAGAAGATGAGTCTATTTTAACAGGTCTATTTGAATAGGGAGAGTCATCTATTTTGGCTACTTCCATAGGGTGAAATCCTGAACCTTTTTATGTGTTGTTGTTTATTAATGGTTGCAAGTTAAGTAATTGTATCATAGACTCTAGTGCCTCAGACAATGTGATGAAATCAATTTTAGCTAAGGCTTTATGTCTCACTCTCACTAAAGCTCATGGTAGATGCTACTCCATGGATGCTAAAGAGGTCCCTTTGATTGGGAAAATCAAAGATGCCCAAGTGGCTTTAGCAGTACACCCTGAGAAGAAAATGTTGTTAACTATCTTGGTTGTTGATATACCTGCTAGTTACGGTTTGTTGTTAAGAAGGAGTTTTTGTAGAGATCTAGGAGGAGAAATAAAGTTGGATTGGTCTCAAGCTTTGATTCCAGTAGGTAAAAAAAAAAGATAAAATTGGTTCCTGAAGAGAAAGCAAAGTTCACAATACTAAAATCTGATGACCCTAAAGCCCAAATTTTGTACCAAGAATTAGAATTTGGAAACTACATGCTATTTACAGATAATCATGATGAGGAAGTCAAACCTGGAAAGGAGAAAAATCAGTCTTCCACTGAAGAAACGTCACCACAAATTTGGAATCTTGAGTTTCATGGTAGTTGTGCATCATCATGATCTAGTGGAAGCATAGTTCTAATATTTCCAGATGGAGAATGTGAGCCCGTAGCTTACAAATTGGAGTTTGGGAACACCAATAACATAGCTGAGTATGAGTCCCTACTTTTAGGAATGATTGTTGCAAAAGAGAAAGGTGTGAAAATCCTAAGAGCTCGAGGTGATGCTGAGTTAATTGTGTGCCAAGTCAAAAATCAATACTCTATGAAGAATCATAGATTAAAAAACTACAGGAACAGGGTATGGGATGAAATTGAAGCCTTAGACACATTCTTTATTGAATCTGTGCCAAGAGAGTTTAATTCTAAGGCAGACTCCTTAGCAATATCAGCCTCATTGCTCCTCCCTCACCCAGATTTCAAAGATAATAAATATCAAATAGAGGCGGTGTATAGACCATCTTTACCTGACAATGTAGAAGATTGGCAAGTGTTTGAAGATGACTAGAATATCCTTCTCTTTTTAGAGAGCGGTGGTGAATTTCATAAGGATGCTCCTGGTAGTCATAAAGGAGATTTTCATGACAAACAGAGGAAAGATAAGTCAGGTATCATCCAGTTGCAAGGTAATATTATCCCTCCTCATTTGGTCACACTTGAAAAACTTTTCAATAGGCATGATACCTTTGTTAAAAAGAATAGGATTGAGAGAGGTCCTACCACTGGTTAATATGAAGGAATAAACATTGGAAGTGAGAAAGACCCTAAGATGATCAACATTGGGAAATGTTGTACTGAGGAAGAAAGGGGAGAGGCCATAAAACTCTTCCTAGAATACTAGAATGTCTTCATGTGGAGTTAAGAAGAATTAAAAGGCTTCATGGATGGAAATTTTAAACATCAAATTCCCCTAAAGCCCAACATTGTTCCATTCAGGAAAAAACAAAGGAATTATAACCCCAAAGTTGCTGATGCAATATTCAGGGAAGTTGATAAAATTCTTAAGGCTAAGATCATATATCCTATCCATCATTCTACCTGGGTATATAGTGCCTGTGAGAAAGAAAAATGGGGAAATAAGAATCTGTGTGGACTTTAGAATCCTTAATCAGTCTTCCTTGAAAGATAATTATGCTCTTCCCAATATGGACCACCTATTGCAGACTATGGCTGGAGCTGAGATGATGTCCATGTTGGATGGCTTCTCGGGGTACAATCAGATAGAAGTGGAAAAAGAAGATCAGCACAAAACAGCCTTCACTACTTCATGGGGCACTTTCGGTTATCATAGAATGTCATTTGGGTTAATCAACACTGGGGATACCTTTCAGAGAGGTATGGATCTTTCCTTTAGTGATATGAAAAATAAAATAATTGGTATGTATCTGGATGTTCTTACAGTGTTTTCTAGAAAAAGAGTAGATCGCATAAAGCATTTGAGGAGAGTGTTACAAAGGTGTAGAGAGGACAGGATCTCTTTGAATCCAAGGAAGTCGGTCTTCTGTGTGACTAAAGGAAAATTACTAGGACGCATCGTTTCTCAAGAAGGTATAAGAATCGATCCAGAAAGGGTTAGAGAAATCTAGCAACTGAGCTTACCTGTAAATAAGACTGGAGTAAAATCATTTTTTGGTCAGGTAAACTTTCTCAGAAGGTTTGTCCCGGATTTTTTAGAAATTACTAAATGTATAATGGATATGATGAAAGGGAATGTGAACTTTAAGTGGAATGACCCTGGCAAACAAGTCTTCAAAAATATTAAGAACGCCATAGCCAACGCCCCAGTTTTGTGTCACCCAAATTACAAGGAAGATTTCATAATTTATTGTTACTCCTCTAAGCATACTTTGTCAGCTATTCTCATTTAGGAAAACAAGGAAGGGGTTCAAGCTCTTATTGCCTTTATGAGCACACCTTTGAAAAATCATGAGTTGAAATACTCTTAGGCTGAGAAACATGCTTTTGCAATAGTAAAGGCTTTAAAGAATTTTAGATTGTATATTTTACACTCTCACTCCCTTGTATATGTGCCTGACATTGCAGTAAAAAGTGTATTAACTCAACAAGACATGGGATGTAATAACAGAGGAGCATGGGTGGCTAAGACACGGGAATATGACATAGAAATTAAACCCACCAAATTGGTGAGGGGAAATGCATTGTGCAAAGCAATGGTGGAAAATCAAGTGGACGAAGATCCTAAAGCGACGCAATTGGTTTTGGCAGTGAGTATGCAAGACCCCTAGTTCAAAAATATTATATATTTTTGGGTCTATGGTGAGTGCCCCGAAGGATTGACTCTGAAACAAAGAAGAGATTTAAAGTTGAAAGCCTCTAAATATGTTATTTGGGAGGATAGGTTGTATAAGAGGTAGATAGATGGGACTTTCCTCCAGTGTGTAGACAAACAACAACAAGAGAAATTGTTGAAGGTGTTCCACGATGAAGCTTGTGGAGGAAACTTTTCTTCATCGGTTACGGCGTTCAAGATATTGAGACAGTGCTATTATTGGTCGGGAATGTTTAAGGATGCATATCATTGGGTAGCAAGATGTGAGAAGTGCAAAATGTTTATTGGAAAGCCGCAGCTAGTAGCTCTTCCCCTTAGACCGGTGATAATTGAAGGTCCCTTTCAGTAGTAGGGTATTGATTTTATTGGCCCTATAAATCCCACATCCAGTGCGGGCCATACCTATATAATCACTACAATAGACTACTTCACAAAACAGGTGAAGGCAAAAGCAACTAAGAGAACTACCTTCGAAGTAGAATGTGAGTTTATTAAAGAAAACATCCTGGTAAGGTTTGGTGTCCCTATCAAGCTAGTAATGGATAATGCCACATTATTTTCTTTTTGGGAAATTACTGAATTTTGTTTTAAGTATGGAATTATGATCAATCACTCATCCAACTATTTCCCACAAGGAAATGGGCAGGCTGAATCTAGCAACAAGAACTTGGTAAACATTATGAAGAAGCTCATAGCAAATAATCAGAGAACCTGGCATAAGAAAATCCATGAAGCACTCTGGGCAGATAGGGTGACCACCAAAAGAGCTATTGACATTTTCCCCTTTGAACTTGTCTATGGAATTGAAGCCAGTCTTCCATTTCCATTGGAATTGGCGACTTGCAAATTGAGGACAACAGTAGAAGATGGTATATATGAAGATGGTTTAGAAAAGAGAATCCTATACTTAAAGAAAGCTTGAAGAGGAAAGGGAGAAAATGGTAGATCACATCACACAACATCAAATGTGTGTGGAGAATTTGTTTGATAAAAAAAGAAGACCTTAGAAATTTATGGAAGGAGATATGGTGCTACTATGGGACAAACGCAGGGCACCTAAAGGTATGCATGGAAAATTTGAGACACTGTGGAAAGGGCCCTTCAAAATTCATCAGACATTTGAGAAGAATTCTTTTAAGCTAACTTATCTAGATAGTGAGGCACTACCCCTGGCATACAATGGTCAGGACTTGAAGCTGTACCAGATCTGAGTCTAAAACAGGTAACCCCTATATTGTACAATAGTTACGTTTAGTTCCCATTTTTTTTCCTTAGTTAGGTTTCCTTTCCTTGTTTTTGTTCCGTGTTTTACCTTAGTTTTTTTGTGAGCCGCCTTTTTATCAAGCTTTGCGAAACCAGAGACTTGAGTTCCTTGCTTGGACATGTGAATGTCCAAGTCCCCAGACAGAGCCAGTTGTTGCCCCATTTTTGTTCTGCATATCTTTAGAGAAAAATGGGTGTTTTGTGCATAGTGATGGTCTTAAAATCGTTGTGTAAGTCTTGAGTCTAAGTCTAGTTTTTCCTTTAGGCTAGGAGACCTTTATCGGAGTTTCCCAAATCGACTTCTCCTTTGTAAGCTAGGGGTTTTTACCCGAGATCATGTCATATTGGGTAGGTTAAGCTCCCAAATCCGATAAAGGTCACGATTCGGAGGTTTCCAACATTGATTTTATGTGATTTTGAAATCTTTAGCTTTGATACTTCATTTTGTCACATTGGCGGAAAATTGGTTCTGAGCTTCCCCTTGGCGGATAACCACCTGCAGAGTGCGTTTTCCAAAGATGACAATTTTAAAAGTCTCAATGGTCAGTGGAAGTTGGAAATAGATAATTTGAGGCTAGAAAGACTATTGCACTCAAAACAAATCCCTACGGGCCAGAGGAATATTCAAATGGTGAAGAATCTAAGATAAAGGCTTATCGACGGAAAAGCGAAAAATAGCTTCTTCACTACTCCAACAAGCGGGTTTTGACCTGCAGGATGCGTTTTCAGCCAAATTGTTATACACAAGATTTCTGAAGAAAAATAAACCTGTGAGGTGACTTAAGGCATAAAGAAATCAGAAAAGACCGTCACATATCATTTTAGCATTGTAATAGGCTAAAACTCGTCCTTGGCAGATTTTTGAGTATGGAGTGCTCCAAAGGCATTTCTCACCCAAAAGAGAAGCGGAAAAGTAATTATTCGCTGCCCCCAGAAAGTTACCATTAATACTTATCCAAAGTGAAAAGATGTTTCTTAACAGCCCGTAGAGGTCAAGTAATTAATTCAAATAAAGTCATTTTGCTTCATAATGGACTTTTTAGTAAATGCTTAAGTCTTTTCACTCATGTGGCGTGGGAAGTCGGCCATTAACGATAAAAAGTTGGAAGTTATAAAATCAATGAAGTGTTGTAAACAAGAATTACCATCTGTTTATTAAATTGCCTGAATTAAAACCTCTGGCAATAGTTGCTATTTTGTTTTCATATTGCTTAGATAAATCCCTGGTTCTCGAATCAAATCATCAATGGACACCAGATTCCTAGCATTTGACAGGTTGAACGGTATTGCATCTGAATGGAACAAAATAATGGATACTTCTCTGAAGTTCTTCAACATGCAGAGCTTCCATAATAGTTTCAAGGCAGAAAGAATGCATCTCGTTACTGAGAAGTTGAAGGAGACCAGATTAGTTGAAGTTGTCGGCTTCCCTGTTGCAATTTAGGCTCCAGAGCTCATTCGTGAATGCATAGCCCATTACAATGATGATACTAAGTAGATTCTTTTGCCAAATGATACAGTGCTTCTCTCTATCAATACAGACTCCATTCAGAACTTCATTCCTATTCCAGAGCAAGCTGAATACTCGGAGATGACCTGCAGCCAGGCAGTCACTGAGTATGGAGCAAAGAAGATGGTATGCAGGAAGGAAATAATGAAAACATGGTTCCAAGGGCCGAGGAGCGCCAAGGGCAACTTGCCTAAAATACTATATGGCATGGAACTAAAGCCAGAAATTGTAGACATCCTATTATTGCTCCACAGGATCAGAGGTGAGAGTGATGCACTTAATTTTCTTGAGAACCATTTCTTCCTAGTCCATGTGATTTGCTCCCAACATAATTTCATTGATGGGCTCACATGGTAAGCAAAAATATTTTAGACGCCCTAAATAGAGCTAAGTATTAGAATGATTTCTATATGTCTTCAGTTTTATTATACATCTTAGCTACAATTCAAATTTGGTCAGGGCTTCCTAGGCTAGAAGAATTCTCGAAGGATGTTAAAAGTTATGAATTATTTCCCTGTTTGCAATTACATAACAGTTATACTGAGTATATCAAGGTTAATGATGCATTCACAATGAGACTATGCAGGGAGTTGCAAGGTTTCCCAGAAAGGATATTTTCTCCAGAAGCCATGGCATTCATCAATAAATTTGGGACTTATTTTATCCAGCTTACAAATTTCTCATATATTCGTCTTGCGGGATTTGATGATTTCCCCTTGAAGCTGCCCAAGTATCCTGACGATGTGATTGTGTTGGTTGAAGTGATGAGGCAAGAATTCCAAGTGAACTTGGTCTGTGCATGCACCAGGATGAAAGGCTATGACTTCCCCATGACTATTGGAGCCTACAGTTGTGCATCTCGATCTGATGCAAAGAATGTTTTGAAAGCATTCTTGAAGAAGTTTCAATTGGAAACATATGATGTCCTGAGGCCCCAGTATGATCCTGTGAACTACGCAAGAGATTAATTACAAATGGGTCACACCATTCATCACATAGCTGACATAGAAGACTATTGGGCCAACTGCAGGGACGATCTAGAAAGCAGGGATAGATTCTATGCAAGGTTAACTATTGAAAAAATCAAAAGGTTCAAAGTTAAGATTGCATTTGAAGGCGTAGAAGATGATGGCCAACATATGTATGATGATACATACGTGGACAAGATTAAGCCCCTCCCTATAAGTTGTGAACCCATTCTAGGTCAATCCATTGATGACTTGCAGACCTTGATGGGTGGAATCTACAAAAGAACAAAGCAGTGGATCCAATGAACGGCGGGAAGAAGGAAGAGGTTGGAAAGGAAGCCTCCTTCTCAACAAACTCCTGCAAAAGTGACTGTGGACACTCCTGCATCATCCTCAGTGACTATCCCGACCGTAGCTAAAGAGCCAGCTCAACCAGCAGGCAGAGACGATGAACCTCCTGAGAAGGCAGTTCCATTAGAAAAGACATGCAGAGATGGATCGCTTCCTGTTATTGGTTCAACAAGAAGAAGCAGTATCCACATATCTGGTCAAGCCTACGAATGAACCCATTAAAAGTGCAGAATCAAAGCAACCAGTCAAAGCTAGCACTTTGGATACACAAGGTGATACCTCGATTCAAGACACTCCAAGGCGAGGGTCCCCCATTATAGTAGATGTGGCTGAGGAAAGTTCCAGTACTGCAGCTTCAGAATTAGATGAAGACTTTGAAAATCAACAGGAAGTTGCTCAAGTCATTAAATTAGTTTCCTCTTCTCCTACCTTAGTAAATCCATTTTTTTCCAGACCAAAATCTACTCCTCCAGTCATCAAGAAGTTGTTTATAGAAGAATTGGTCTCTGCCACAGAAGTTACTACTACGGAGTCTTGGATAGAGAACACTCTAGAGCGCAAAAGAAAGACGATAGAAGAAGGAGCTCCCAGCAAGGATACTCTTTCACGGGCCTTACAATCCAGTACCACTATGAGCAAGGTGAAGAAAGCAAAGATGTTGTCTACATTAGGCCGAGATCCAGAAACAGGGTACTTCACCATGGAGGTAGCAAAGCCCACAAAGGAAGGCAGGTTTGAAGATTTAACTGCTTCTAATTTTGAGCTATAGTCATTTGATATGGGGTTAGCTCGTCATGATACCAAGGTGGATTGGTGGAAGTCCACTAATATAGTAATTGAAGAAGAGCTTGAGGAGCTTAAGACTGATAAAGTACAACTTAAAGCAGAAGTTAATGAACTGACTAGCTTTATTAGGCAATTAGTTACTCTAGTTGCAAGCATTCCTAGTGCCCAAACCACTTTTGACCCCAATGCTGCAGAGAATCAAGTCATCATCGCCAAGTTGCAAGAAGACAGACACTTTGGGCAAATTGGTAAAAGATGGATCGAGAGACTCAAATCTGAAGGGCTTGTAGTTATTGAGCAGCTGGGTGATACTCTCCTAAAGTTGGAAAAGGAAAGAAACAATATTGATAAGAATTTGTAGACTCTCACATCGGAAAGAGTGAAGTGTCAAGAGTGCATAGTAATGCTGCATATAGTAGTCAAAACGAAGACTAAAGAGGCAATAAAGGCCAAGATCTTGAAGAAAGGAGATGAGCCTATAATTGAATGGCTTCAAAGTCTGGAATTTAAAATTGAGATGATCATCCAAGCTGAAGGAGGGTTGCAGCAGACAGACATCAAAATCAAAGAAGAACATAACAGAGATTTCAAACTCCTCCAAGGTCTTCACATGGAGTCACAGACAAATGGTCAAGGAAAAGAAATGATCAGAGTGACTAACATGCAGAAATCTTTCTCTGATTATGTAGATAAATTGGCAGAACAGTCTTCCTCTCACCTAGATAAGGTACCAGAATTCCAACAGTTGAGCAGGTGCATCTATAAAGCCATGGAAGAGCTGAAAGATCGGGTAGATGCGGTTAAGATTCTGGCCAAAGATCATTCCCAATGGCTCATCAGATATACAAATGTCCATATCAATAGACATGAAGAGCTTATCCCAATCATCACAGCTGTCACCGCCTATAGGACGAATTTAGATAAGGGGAAGAAAATAGAAGCATAAATATATTCCCTCTTATACTAAATTTTGATAGAGCTTGTAACGGATAAACGTTTGTTTATCATTTCTGGTTAGAGAAGTTGAACTATTTCGGTTACCCTTTTGTAACGATCAACTTTAAGATCTATATGTACTATTTTGAAAATCAATAGAAGGGTCAGCTAAATTTTGGTGTGAAGAACTTCGTTTTTGCTGAGTCAAATTCGTTCATGTCTAAATGCCATGTTTTAACTATTCCATTGCATTTATCTTTTTGTCAATTTGAATGTTTCTTTAAATTGGATTAAACCGAAGTTTTGTATTATGATTTGATACAGTTAATTAAGGGGAAATTTGGGTGTCATTCATAAATTATGAGAAATGTTCTTATGAAATAGATTGATTCATCTTTGTTATGTTATCATCGATCTTTCGGTTTTGCATTTGTATCTTCATTATTTACCATTGCATTACCAATTTTAGGATCTTATATGATTGATAGAGTCTTAATATTGGCTAGATAGAAAGTTGAATCTATTTGCCTGAGTTGGTTCCTGTCTAGGCCTAGTTTAGATTACCTCTTCTATTCTCAGGTTAAGAACAAACCCCCATTAAATTAGGAAAGAAAAAAATTCATTGAAGATTAATCACTTAAGGGAGTTGTACCTTCAAATTTAGAGGGAAATTAGTTATTCAGTTACATTTCTCAACTCTTGTATTCGATTGTTTCTTTAATATTTGGGCATTTTAGAGTTAAAGTGAAAAAGGAACAATCTATTTACCAACAACAGTTTACAGGACACCTTGGAGCGGTTGGATTTTTATAGACATAGAGGCAGACAGGGACGAAGCAGGTCAGCTTCAGTTGCAGGAAGTCAGCATAGTCACAGATCCCATACATCATGGGGAGCTCCCTTTATTCCCATGGGCGTGAGCGACCTCGTATACCTGCTAGGGATAGGCCTTTGTTTCCACAGTTTAGACCCGGTGAGCAACCAGAACAGGTAGAGCCACCCGAGGTGGGATTCCAGGAGTCAGTTATGGTAGCCACAGCTAAGTGGAGAGCTCTACCTTCAGAGGTTAGGGATGTTTTTCTTCTTCCCCAGTATTGTGCACAACGTAGAGATACTACTAGGTTCAGAGGGGACATGGGACATAGGCCCCAACAGAACAGTGACCTCAATAGGGCCACCGTGAAGATCACAATGGCTATGTATGATGGCACTAGTGGTGCAAGTGCACAAGCTTGGGTGCACAAGCTGGACGTTTATTTATCCTTGAGACCCATGCCTAAGAGAGAGGCTATACATTTTGTTGTCCTACATTTATACAGAGTTGCTTATGACTGGTGGCACTATGGATTAGTCACCCAGGATCACGCCATGGTCCAATCCTATGTAGAGTTCATTGAGCAGCTCATTGCTAGATTTGATCGCAAGGAAACAGAACTTTACTATAGGGAGCTGGCACATCTTAGACAGTCAGGACAAGTGGAGACTTATATTAATGAGTTCCAGCGTATTGCAGTCATGGTACCTGATATGCTTTAGAGGCGTAGTGTGATACTTTTTATAGAGGGATTGCAGGACAGGCTTAAGGGGTTGGTACGAGCATTCAGGCCAGATACTCTCAAGGAGGCCATTAATGTGACATTGAGACTGGACACCACCCCTACTTCTTATCAGACAGATAAGAAGCCATTCAGGGATTCTTGGCCTCCACAGAAGGCCAACACTTCCCAGGGTAGAGGTGGACCCTCTTCTAGACCTCCTCGGATGGACCAGGAGACAAGGAATGATTTGAGAAGGAGGAAACTATGTTTCTCCTGTAAGGAATCATGGGATCTGGGACACTTTGGCCTTGGTAAAGGCAAGTCCTATTTGATTGAGGTGACATCCGAGATGGGAGATGAGGAAATTCCTGACACTAATATTGAGGATAGCCCAGAGGAGATTGAGCGGGAGCGTCCGCAATTGGAGTTAGACACTCCTGAGCCCTTGTCATTAGCCAAAGTGACTATGGTTACCCTCTCCAGTTATCCCATATTTCACGCCTTTTGTTTGAAAGGTACACTCCGGGGCCAACGGGTTATGAGCTTGGTAGACACAGGCGCCATGCACAACTTTATTAATTAGAAGTTAGTTGATAGGCACGGGTTGCAATATGAGGATTTTCTTGGTTTTGGAGTGAAGGTTGTAGATGGTGCAGTTTTGGGCCGTACCAGGAGGATTCCTCAGCTTAGCAACCAGATGGGGGATTATACATTGACAGACGACTTCTATGTGCTACCCCTAGAAGATTATGGTGTGGTTTTGGGCATGCAATGGTTGCAGGGTATTGGGCGATACATTATTGATCACCACCGTATGCAGTTAGAGTTCCTTTCTGGTGGGAAGAAGACTATTTTGAGGGCATCTTCAGATGAGGGGACCTATAGAGGTCTCTTCTCATAGGATGGAGCTTATTATTAGACATGATGATGTGATTTGGGCTACATGTTGTTTTGTGAAGTCCAAAGCACCTACTCCTCAAGATGATAGGGTATTTCATGTTGATATACAGTCAGTAATGGACCAGCATGGTCGAGTTTTTGGGGATACTCCTGGCGTACCTCCTAATAGAGGGTTTGAGCATGGGATAGAGATAGAGGATGGTGCTAAACCAGTAATTACCACTCCATATCATCATCCCAGAGCATACAAGGATGAGATTGAGAGGACCATCCATGAGTTGTTAGACATGAGATTTATTCGCCCTAGCTCTAGTCCTTTTGCTTCTTCTGTGGTTTTGGTTAAGAAGAAGGATGGGACTCTTCAGATGTGCATAGATTACAGGGCCTTGAACAAGAAGACGACAAAAAATAGATACCCTATTCCACGCATTGATGAGTTGTTGGATGAGCTTCATGGAGCTATCTACTTCTCAAAGATTGATCTTCGTTCAGCCTATCACCAGATACGTGTGCGGGATGAGGACGTACATAAGACTGCATTTTGTTGTCACTACGGGCATTAAGAGCTTTTGGTGATGCCTTTTGGTCTCACAAATGTACCAGCAACCTACCATTCTTGTATGAACCAGATCTTCAACAAGCAGTTGAGGAAATCGGTTCTAGTATTTTTCGATGATATCTTGATTTGTAGTTGTACTTGGGAGGATCATCTCAAACACCTAGAGGAGGTACTTAGCATCATGGAGAGTCAGTCTCTATTCACTAAGCTATCCAAATGTGAGTTTGGACTCAGGGAGATTTTATATTTGGGCCATGTGATCAGTGTTGATGGAGTGAAGGTGCGTGAGGAGAAAATTCAGGCAATTCGGGATTGGCCTCTCCCAAGAACATTACTGAGTTGCGTGGGTTCCTTGGTTTATGTGTATATTACCGGAGATGCGTGAGGGGATTCTCTCAGTTAGCAGCACCTTTGACAGATCTCACGAAGAAGGGATCCTTTAGATGGTAAGAGCGGGCACAGGGAGTCTTTGGCAGACTCAAAGAGGTTATGAGCACATGTCTGGTTTTGGCACTCCCTAATTTCTCGCAGCCTTTTGTACTAGAGTGTGATGCTTCAGGTGAGGGCATAGGGGTTGTTTTGATGCAGGACAGACATCTCATTGCCTACGAGAGTAGGAAGTTGCGTGATAATGAGAGGTTGTATTCTACCTATGATAAGGTAATGTTGGCTATTATGCATGCATTAGCCAAATTCAGACAGTATCTCGTTGGCAACAAATTTGTGATAAGAACTAACCACAATAGTTTGAAATATTTCCTCTATCAAAAGGAGCTCAATGATCGTCAACAAAAATGGGTAAGCAAGGTTCAAGCCTATGATTTTGACATATAATTTATTAAGGGGAAGAAGAACATTGTTGCTGATGCACTCTCTAGGAAACCATCACCTGTTGCCCTATGTTCATTGAGTGAGATATCAGCAGATTGGAAGGCTCAACTTTTAGTTGAGTATCCCAAAAATCAGCATGCCTGTGAGATCATAGATGGATTGGCACAGGATGATAAATACAGTGTGGTTGATGATGTCATCTACTACAAAAACAGAGTCTACCTTGTTCCTGAATCACAGTTAAAGGGACAAATTTTGCATGCTCCCCATGATACCCCCACGACAGGGCATCCAGGTTATGGTAAGACACATACAATGGTACGGGAGAGATTCTCTTGGAAGGGTCTCAAGGATGATGTCTTACGCCATGTTCGTGAATGCATGACTTGTCAGCAGAACAAGTCAGAGCATATGTTTCTGACTGGTTTGTTATAGCCCTTGCTTATACCGGAACAGAAGTGGGCAGGAATCTCTGTGGATTTCATTACAGGTCTTCCTCGAGTGCAGGGGAAGGATTGTATTTACGATGTGGTGGACAGGTTGACTAAATATGCCCACTTCTTTCCAATTGCAATTGATTTCACAGCATCTCTGGTAGCTGAGATATTTTTCAGGGAGGTGTTTAGACTCTATGGTCTCCCTAAGACCATAGTGAGTGACAGGGACAGCAGATTCATGAGTTCCTTTTGGCAGGAACTTTTTAGGCTCACAGGCACAAAGTTGACACCGAGTACTAGCTATAACCCTCAGACGGATAGACAGACAGAGATAGTTAATAAGTGGATTGAGGGGTATCTACGTAACTATGTGTCAGGGCAGCAGAAGGCATGGGTGCGCTGGTTGTATATGGGCGAGTATTGTTATAATACTACGCACCACATGTCCATAGATATGTCTCCTTTTAGAACTCTTTATGGCTACGATGCATTATCTTTTGTTGATCTGGCCTTGAGCAATAACAGGGTCCCTTTGGCACACTAATTGGTACAAGAGAATCAGGATATCATGCGGTCTCTCAGGGAGAACTTACAACACGCACAGAATCAACACAAGATGTACACTGATCGGCATAGGACTGAGAGGGTATTTGAGGTGGATTATATGGTTTTCCTACGCTTACAACCCTACCGAAAAAGTACCCTTAAAGGGGGAGGAGCTGAGAAGCTCAAGCCGCATTTTTACAGACCTTACAGAGTTCTCAAACGAGTAGGAGAGGTTGCATATGAAGTTGAGTTACCACCTGACAGTAGGATTCATAATGTGTTCCATGTATCGTGATTGAAGAAGGCACTGGGGCAGCATATTATAGCATCACCGGATCTACCACCCTTGGAAGAGGAAGGTAAGTTGACCTTGGTACCCGAGGAAATTCTTGAGGTGAGGGAACGACGGCTGAGAAGCAAGGTGATTAGGGACTATTTGGTACGCTGGAGAGGTCTACCCATTGAGGATGCCACTTGGGAGGGTGAATCCATTTTGCAACACCCAGCATTGCAATTGCTACTGGGCAAGCATCTCCGAGAGGGGAGGACTGTCATGTCCCCTCTTTAGTCTGACTGGCAAAGTGATGTGAGTTAGCTTGTCATGGGGGTCTTGTAGGCTAACAGTTATGGATAGAGACTCATACAGGGTTTTCAATGGTCGAGCTTGGCTTTACAGGCAGTTTTGGGAGCCAGTGGAGTGTAGTTCCTTGATTTTAGGGGGTCTCCCTACTTTTTAGGAGGATGTGGCAGTGTCCAGGTGTGAAGCATCACGAGACAATTCCATGGTTTCAATTTCAGGATGACAAGGTGTGTTCCCTAGTTTCTAGGAGCATCCCTAGATTTTAGAGACGGGACTGCCAGTTGGCCCATCTCGTTTGGCATCAGTCACAGACAGGTGACAGAGTCGGACTCATGATTTTGTGGATGGTTTGGGCTATCAGAGGCAAAAAGGGAAATATTTTAATATATTTAAATATTTCCAAGTCAATAATTAAATAAATTATAATAAGGCTATTTTAATAGCCATTTTGGAGTAATAAGGGATTAATTGTTTCCTTTAGCCAGGGATGCCTTCATGTGATAGACCGTTTGAAAGGTCTCGAAATAATATAAATTATTTTCATTATCCGGAGACTTTTTGGCACCTGGAATTATATATTTTAATAAAGTAATGATTTTTCCTATAACATGGACACTTTAATTGGGAAAATGTTATTATATTATAAAGTGCAAGTGTATTTCCCATTAGGGTTTGAATTGACTTGGAAAGGAGATATAAGGAGATAGAAATCGAATGGCTTGGGATCTTTTGACATTTACAACTTGTGAAAATTTGAAATTGCTCTGTGGAGTGATTCAGAGGCTTGGGATGAAACCTCTAGGTTTGATTTGTTGGGACACAAACCTCAACAAAGATTTGGTGTTTCAGTTTTCAGATTGGAAGTATTATTTGTTGTAGCGAGGATTAGCCTTCTACTTAGCATCATTTATCAGGAGAATATATTACATTCAGCTTGGCAGCTAGTCTATCCCAACTTGGGCGTTTTCCAGAGGCAGCTCGAGCTTGTATATTGGGCACCATTCATCTTCAGCTACCCACGTTTTGCAATTTGGAAGCATCTATCAGAGTTTATGACAGCAAGGCATTCATCTTTAGCAGTTGCAAAACATTCCTTAAGCTGGCTCAAGTACAGGAGGCAGCCACAAATCCATTGGATGTATTTACTCTATGAATGCAAAAATCTGAATATTATGCCTAGTATGATTTGATTCATTTTCAGATTGTCAAGTAATTTTAATTCATGAATGTTGCTTATCATTTCTAGTTCAAAAGTTATTTGTTATTCGTCATTTATTTACATATATATTCAAAACACCAAAAAAAATACTTGAAAACAAGAAAAACCCGGAAAAAATAAGAACTCAACAAAATCCATTCAGAGGTACAAATGGTGGTCAAAGACCCAAATTGTGCAAAAACAGTAATTTACAAGATCACCAGGATCAAGGATCTTTCAAACTGGCATGTTTTCACTGTCATAAGATAGGTCACAATGCTAGGTTTTGTAGAGCAAGGAGCAACAAGGTGAACCAACCGGTTAATCAGTCTAACAAGCAAAAGGGAAAGCAAATTGTGAATGTTGAAGAGACCAAGAATCAGATGAGAAAGACTTGGGTAAAGAAGAGTGACAACAAGTCTTCAGGAGATTACACACCTCCGCAGGGTGTGGAGAATTCATCATCAAAGTAAGTCATCTTTGACTTAGTGGGAGCAAGCATTGTTGAATCCATTGAAGACCCCCTAGATGCATGAAGAATTGGATGATCGCTAACAAGACCTGTCAAGGCATATGCTATTTGCTTTCCACCGGTGATGCATTTAATGCTTAAGGAGTGGTGGTAGATAAAAGGTAATTTAGGTCTTATTTTGCACCTACGCATTCAAGAGCTATAGCCAGGAGCAATAGAAGTGAAGTTTGAGCAAATTGACAACAATTGAAACGAGTGTAGAAGGTTTTGAAGTGATTTTGGTGAAGAAATTTGCAAGGGTTTGAGTCGTTCGTCAAAAGGTGACTTAAGAGGTATTTATCGAGATTTTTTAGCTTGAATTTGTTGTTTAAAGGATGGATACACCTATCATTGTTGAGATCATTGAGAAACCTAGGCCTGAATTCAAAAGGCATCCATATAAGTCAATTGAGGATGATCCAAAGGGTGCCCTAACTAGCGTACCCTACGAAGTGTTGCACATAGAATATATTAAGTCATATATTCACTACAAGATTGAAGATTTAGGTGAATCACATATCCATTCATTGTATGAAAAGTTGTGTAATAATTTAGTGCTAAAGGATAAACACAGAGTGATCGCTAACGAGGGTTTTGAATATGTGATACACTTTCCCTATGACTTTGAGGAAGAACATGTCAATTATGTATTGAGCAAGGTTCATGATAAATTCATGTGGCTTGACCGACCCTACAAGATTACAAAAGAAGCTATACATGCAATAACAGGTTTATGTGCTACTGGGGAGATACCTCAACTAAGATCTATCCCACAAGACATAATCACATAATTGACCAAGTCGAAATGGGACAAGTGCGCTATGACGATCAACGATGTTCCCAATAAGGCAGTTAGATTTGCGTCCATGGTGATTGGATACAAAGTGTTTTACTGAAGCAGAATCAATAATGTGCCTACTACTGGGATTCACAATGCATATAGGATGGTGAAGGAAGATGCGGAGTATGACTTGTGTGTTGCAATGAGAGATCAATTCTTTCTAAACATGGAGAAGATTAAGAAAGATAAAAGGCAAGTATTCAAATATGGTCAATTGCTTATGGGTCTATTTTTCTACTTCCAAAACTTTTTCCCCGATATTGGTCAAGTTACTTGGTCAGCTGACACACCGGTGGTTAACCAAATGAAAAACTATGCTAGAATGCTTGGAAATGACTTTACTGAGAAGGTGTGGGGTTATTTAAAGAATTTCCAAAAGAAAATGCATCAGAGACTGAGGATACTAGTTGAGATTGTTGAGAAGTATGAGAATGATATCTGCTTCATGGTAGATACTAATACATGATTGATGGAAGCAGTTGTACCTAGGACCTCATGGGCCATGCTTATGGGTTACGAGGTAGATGTAAATCTGTTAACATTACATGTTGAATATCTATTATCCAAGCCATTTGATCCCAATACTCCCAGGGTAGGAACTTACAAGGAGAAGTTCCTTGAAGTTTTTGACAAGTTAACCAAATCGGTCATAGAGAAGAAGAAGAAGATCAGGAAGGAAGTGGAGGAATTTGTTGTAAAGAAAGGCTTCACACAAGAAGCTATTGACAAGGAAAGAGCAAGATATGAAGTTGAGAAGGTTGGCACATCAGCAACAATTACTATAGATGATGATGTAGAAGTTTCTTCTACAACCGGCGGTGCCCCAACTGGTAGGCAGACAAGGAGTGCTACAATAGTCAAGAAGGAGAAACCATCTCCTCCAGCTAAGATTCCAATGAAGGATGGACCATTAATTGTGTGAAGATCACACTTGATAACATTTATTTGGATGAGCCCAAGGATACCATGGACACCACAAGTGATGTTCCTATCATGGATACTCCCAAAGAACATAGGGACACTACAGAGCAACAAGAGGGAGCACTCAAGGACACACAAGAACAACAAGAAAAGGAGACAAAGAACAAAGGAACCGGTCAGAATATAACCAAAGACGAATTAGTTGGAACACCTGTAGATGATAATCTACAACAAGTACCGGTGATGGAGGTAACAGGTGGAAATGAAGAAGTTGAAGATGAACATAAGGAGAAGACCATTGACAAGGAGACAGAAAAGGTAACAAGTTTTCAGTCTATGTCTTCTAGCATTATTGGTATGGATGAAGATATATCAGCTATTAAAGGACAAATAGATTTGAGTACTATGAGTCCTAAGAAAATGATAGATATTGCTATGGCTATTAAGTCCAAAGCAAAGAAGGAGAAGATGAAACAAGATGCACAAGTTATACTAACTGCAAGAGGTATACTATCTAACTTAGTGCCTGAAGCAAATTATGATGAGAAGGCCACACTGGTTGAACAGTTAGGTAATGGTCACAGCTACTGGAGCGCAAATACAAAGTCTAGAGGATGCTGCAATGATGAGACCAGAAAAAGATTATGAAAGGAAGAGGTCAAAAAAGTTGGCTCAATCTACTTGACAGAAATACCTTAGCAATGGCAGTGAACAGGGTAAAAGATGCTCTAATAGAGGTGGTAAGATTCTTACCTCAACTTCTGATTTTTCATAATTTTTGAAGGAATTAGATAGGAAGAGGTGTGAAGCTCAAGAGGAGCTAAGGCTATTGAAGTTATCTCACAAGAACTTACAAGAGCTGCTGCATCTAGAAGTTATATTAAACTGTCCTTTTAGAACATTGCAGTGGAATTTGGCAGTTATCCAGCCATCATGTTATGTTCTCTCTGTTTGGATTTGCTCTGGATTGCAACTTGCTGCAATGGATATCAAATTTCTCTTGCTTTTATGAGACAAGCAGTTATCTCTGTGTTTTGTCTTGCAGCAGCAGTGACAGTTGATTTACTGGTGTAGATTCTATAATTCTTGGTATTGTAAGCTGCTGTACAGTCCACTTCTGCGACTGTTTTTCTCCTTGTTTTATTTGCTGTAACTATTTGTTTCTTATATAATTTGTACTTTTATCCATTAAAAAAATTGTATTGAAGGTTATAAAACCTATAGACAGATAAATTATACTTAACAGAGAGTATTTTTATTATCCCTCACTCCTCTTTTAGACCTGAGACATCTACACTTTCAAGTTCCATCGAACAGATTGTAATTTTAGAAAGTAGAAGCAAATTTGCAAAATGAAGTCTTTAGATAAAAAACACATAACTGTGAGTAATCATTACAAATCCCCAACATAATGAGGGTTTCAGATTAATACATTTGCACAATATTGAGGTTAGCTTAATAAGAAATAAATCTGAGAGAGAATGTACACATTTCAAAATTACACTGCATCAAAGAAAGTATTTGATAAGGCTCATTTAGGGGAAAATTTGAGTTACTGTTTACAACACAGAACAGAGTAGAAATAAGGTATTTTACTTATAATAATCAAACAGGCTAACAAGATTCTATCTTTGGACATAAACAACTGCGTTCGTACACATCACATGATCTGATGGGCAAAAACTGTGCGCATGCAAAGAAGGGGAAAATAAAATAAATAAATAAATCTAAGCCTAATTATATTCACTTTTTTGTTGTACAGAAGAGAACTGACTAATGAACAGTCAATATATCCAAAGCTAATGTATCCAACAAAGGCGAGCTAGAGAGAGTATTAAGATCCTCTGCTTCAGGCGCCATTGGAGTTGCTACGATTTCTTGTGTAGGCGTCCTATTTTCAGTGATCTCTTCTGTGTGAAGTGTACTTACAGTCATTTCTTGGTGCGAGACAGTGACAAGGAGGAAATCTTTCTGTGCTACCAACTTTTTTCTCTGGGGAAAAGCAGGGCCAAACGTCCTGCTGCTGAAGCAGGGCATCTTTTCTACTTCTTGTGGATCAGCATCAGTTTGGTTGTTGAGACCTCGTGTTCGAGTCTCATGGGCTGCGGCCAAACAAGAAGATCTGGTGCTGCGCTTGGCATCTCGCAATTGCGCCAGAGCTCCAGGTTTGAGGTATTTCTTGGCCTCAGATTTTCCCTTTGATCTGCGGGAAGACTTCATGATCTTCATGCGAGTCGGAATCGCAAGGTTTTTAACGGAATTCGGAGATTGAAATCTCTGAAAATGGTGAAAATTTCGGGGGTTGAAAGGAATGAAAAATAGGAGGGAGGAAAGAGTTCAAATCATTTTAAAGGGTAATTTGAATTTTCCCCCCTTTTCTCTGTATGCTTTTTCTTTGGTTTCCTTTAAACTTTTTTTGGGATTAATTTTCATTTCGTTAAGTTTAAAAGTATTAAAGAGAGTCATAATTATTTTGGCAATCATTATTTTCTTTTATTTTAAGTAATTTAAATGTGTTCATATTTATTTATTTTTTATAAAAAAAATATTTTAAAATATAGTTTGGATTAATTTAGTAAAATGTATATAGTATAATTGATTTAATTATAAAAATTATTGAAATTGTAATTAAATAATTGGTTAGAATTAAATTTTAAAATGTAATAGATGGAGGGAATAATTCAAATATATGTTTTGTACTCTGTAATATTTTGAGCTTAAGATAATGAAGAATGAGTTCAAATCATTTTAAAGGATGATTTGAATTGGCCCACTTTCTCTATCTTTTTCTCCTTTGGTTTCCCTTTTAAACTTATTTATTTTTGGCAATCAATAAATTATAGTTTTAAAATCATTTCAATATGCAAATTTTCAATAATTTTTTTTATATTTTAAAATTCTATGATTAATGTTTATGATAATTGACAGTTAGCTTTGGTTGTTAACCAAATTTTTCATTTGTGTGTGTCTTTGGATTCTAATACTAGGGCTCATTTCTTCTTGTTTGAATAAATTTTAACCCCTCTTTTATTTATAATGGTTTAAAGTAAAATTTAATGTTAGTTTATATTTATTTAATAAAATATATATTATAATTAATTTAATTAATAGAAAATATTAGAATTGATAACTTGGTAATTTCAATGAGTAATTTATGGATTAAGTTGTGTAATTTTTTAATCAATGTTTGGATGGCACTCAATGATCCATCATGAGAAGAGGAAAACGTGATAAATGGATTGAAGTGTGAGAGAATAAATTCAAGAAGTAAGAATTAACAAAAACAAATATTAAAAATAAAGAATATTAAACACATGTCAATATTTGTTAATGAATTATATTAATTGTTAAAAAGAACATGTGTGTGTGTGTGTGTGTGTGTGTGTGTGTGTGTGTGTGTGTGTGAACAACAACATGCAAACAAACTTACAAACATATAAATAAATGTATATAAACACCATACACACATAAAAAATTATATATAAAAACATCGACATACATATAAACATATAAAATTACAAACATAAATATAAAGAGATATTTATTTATATGCATATAAAATGAGATATATAAGTACATAATTAATATTATGCATATATAAATATGTCTAGATACACACACACAAAAAAAAAAAATCATTCTTAAGAGTGATATGAGTCAAACATACAAATGAAATCACATAGATAAACAAATCATATAAAAATATAATGGAAATAATAATACATAATTTTATTGCCAACCTTCCAAGAGGATCAAAAACTAGAAACAAAAGTTCTGCAACTGTCAACTGCCGACTGCAACTTTCCTGCCTGTTTGATAATTTGAATGTTGGCTTCGCCCTCCGCTCTGTCGAGGAATCCGAGGAGCTCAGAGGTTCTCTGCCCCGACCTGTTCCTGGTGCTATCCCGCAGGGATAGCAATGACTGTTGTTCTGTCCCCAATGTTGTGGATTCCTCGTTTACCTCTGCGTTGGTTTCTGCTCACTCGTAGATACTAGGAGGTGGGGATTCTAGCCCCAAACCTGTGGTGGAGGACAAAGAGGGCTTGTAGGGGGGATGGAAAAAAGTGGTGTTGGGAAAAGAGTCTCTTAACGCCTCTGTTACTCTTGAATTCTCGGTAGGAGAGTTTGGCCCAAAGATTGTTGTCCCAGATGGTGTGGTTGAAGGCATTTCTGCCTCTCTACAACTTGCTCTGGTGGGGAGGTTTGTCGCTTTTAGGCCCACCATAAATATGGTGTGCAAGTGGTGTACTGCCATATGGAAAGTTAAGGGGTCATTATCTATATCAACTATGTCGGGGGGGTTGTTCCTTTTTAGATTTAATGTTGTGGAGGACTATACTCTTGTCTCTACTGGGAGTTGGTGCTATGGAAAGCACGCGCTTCTAATGGCTAAATGGAAGCCAGGTTTCAACCCTGAGGTCGAGCTGCAGAATGTTGCTCCTATGTGGGTCTGCCTCCCTGGAGTTCCCCTAGAATTCTAGGACGAAAAGGTGCTCCAATGGATTGGAAACTCATTTGGAAATTTTGTGGTGGCGGATATGGTTACTATTCAAAAAACTAGGCTGGTGTTCGCAAGATTCTGTGTGAATGTGACTATGAATAATCCCCTCCCTAACTTTGTGATGCTTAAATTAAAATGGGGGAACTGGAATCAGGCCATTGTGTATGAGAATGCCACTCTACATTGCCAGAAATGAGGTAAAAATGGGCATGTGGTGACAGACTGTAAGGGAACCCCTAGGTTTGAAGAACAAACCACTGGGCGTTCCTCGTTAGTGTCTCTGAGTGAGAAGGGTGGTGAGCGGGACCAAGCAGGCGGGAATGAGGTAAATACGGAGGCCCATGTCCCCTTGGAAGGGAGTACCTCTCTTGCATTAGGGGAGGAGGAGAAAGGAAATGGCAAGGAAAAAGAGGCTGAGAAGGTAGCGGACCTAGAAGAAGGAGAGTTTGTTGAGGACCTAAAGGATTTTTTCAACTCTTATAGAGGAAGCCCAAATGGGAAGGGAAACAAAGAAGACAATAATGGGGAAAAGGCACATGAGTCTGAAAGAAAGATGGCTGAAAGGGAAGCTGGTGAAGAGTGCAGTTTAAACGGCTGGGGGGAATTTTCTCCCCAATCCATAATGGGGCGGGAAATGAAATGGAAAAGCCAAAACTGACCCATTCATCGCCATCGACTAGTGTATTTGAATGGTCGGAACCTAAAAGGAAAACCAGAGGTAAGAAGGTGGATGAAAGTTTGAATACCAAAAAAAAAGCAGACGTGGGGAATGAAGCCAAAGTGGGTCGACCGAAGGTGAGAGTGGTAAGAGCAAAAGAAGCAGCAAGGGTTATTGCCAATGGGCGGCAGTTAACCCTAGAAGACTCCCAAAAAAGTAAAAGATGAAGTTCCTCTCATGGAACATACGAGGCATGAACATCCCACAGAAATAGTTTTCTCTAAAGAAGTATATACTTGAGTTCAAGCTCGATGTGGTTCTTATTCGGGAGGTTAAAATGAAGTATCAAAACTTTGCTCTACTGGTGGATAAAATATGGTCGGGTGCGTTCTTTCTGTATAGTGAAGTTGATGGGGCCTCTGGTGGTGTGGCTACTCTCTGGAACCCTTGTAAGTTATCTAGAAATGTTGTGGTCTTTTCTCATAACTTCCTTGTTGTGTTGTTTACTTGGAATAATGTCTCCTGATACTTGTATAATAATTATGCTCCTAACATTAGAAGTGAACGTGGTAGAATCTGGGGGGAAATATCTAACCTCATTGAAGCTAATCATTTCCATCCCATTATGTGTGTGAGGGATTTTTATATGCCACTTTACCCGTCTAAGAAAATAGGAGGCACCCAAGATTACTCAGAAATTATGCAGGAGCTGGCGGAATTTATGAGATACAATGATCTGGTTGATATTGATATGCAGGGAATGGCTTTTACTTGGTCCAACAATAGAAAAGGGAGACACCTTATTCAGGTTAGAATGGATAGATGGATGTTATTGGGAGGATGGGATGTTGCTCCCTTGATCAGCCTCTCTCTCCTTTTGAGAACGATTTATGACCACTCCCCCTTGATCCTTGACTGGGAGGAAAGGAAATGAAATGGGCCTCATCCCTTTCACTATGAAATCATGTGGCACTCCCACACTGAATTTGAAGATTATATTAAAAGATGGTGGAATACTTTGGTTAGGGGAATGACAATGTACAGAATTGCTGAAAAATTGAAAGTTATCAAATAGGAGGCCCAAAGGTGGAGTAAAGCCAAGTTCGGGGATATTTTCCAATGCAAAAAAAGATATTAAGGAGAAACTCAAGAACCTCCAGAAGGATATGGCCTTGAGTGTTTCCACCTAGGATGATCATTGTGAGGAGGAAGGGTGGAGGAGAAAATGGAAAGAAAACCTCAAAAGGGAGGAAATATTATGGCAGCAAAGGTCTTGTGTCCAATGGATGAAAGAGGGCGAGCAGAACTCGGCTTTCTTCCACAGGTCGGCCTCCATACATAAAAAGAAGGAGCACCGTTAAATCTTTGGATGTTAATGGGAGCCAACTATTGGAGGAAGAAGATATTGGCAACCATGCTATGGAATTCTTCCATGACACTTTCAGAAGCCCATCTCAGAATGGGATGGATACTGATATTGACTTTCTTCTGGAGGTCATCTCGATTGTTATTACTGAGGGTGATAATGAAGCCCTTTTGTCCCAAGTTTCTGAGGAGGAAGTTAAAATTGTGGTATTCTCTATGGGAGTCATTAAATCACCTAGACCGGATGGGTTTCCCCTAGCCTTCTTCCAGCACTTTTGGGAAGTTATCAAATATGTCTTATCCATTCAAATCATGATTTTGTCATGACTGGTAACATTCTAAAAAGAATTAATAAAACCTATATTGTCCTTGTGCCTAAAGTGCAGGATCCTAAATGCATGAGTGACTTTCACCCCATAAGCCTCTGTAACACTGCCTATAAAATCCTGTCCAAAATCATCACCAATAGGATCAAACCCCTTCTCAGGAAAATTATTATTCCCAACCAGAAGGGGTTTGTGTTGGGAAGACAAATTCTTGACGCAGTTATCAGAAATCATGAAATCATACATTCTATGGATAGAGGGAAGAATGCTAGTATGGCATTAAAATTGGACATCTCCAAGGCATATGATAAGGTGTTGTGGAACTTTTTGTATGGGGTGCTTAGGAAATTTGGTTTCCATGATAATTTCATTAAAATTATAAAGGTGGTGGTGGACATGGTTGACTTTGCTGTTCTGGTCAATGGCACACCCTGGGGGTCCTTTACTCCAGAGTGGGGGTTACGTCAAGGGGACCCACTTTCCCCATATCTATTCCTTTTGGTCGTTGAGGTGTTGGCTCAAAACTTGTTGAGATTGGAAGGAGTTGGATCTATTGTTGGTTTCAAACCGGCCTCCACTCTTCCCCCATAAGTTTTACAATAGTTCATGGATGATACGTTCCTCTTTGGGAAAGCTTGTATTAGAGAATCTAGAGAATGGAAATCCCTCCTGAATAATTATGCAGTGGCGTTTGGTCAAGTGATTAACTATAGAAAAAGTAAAATTTATTTCTTCAATACTGAACAAAGGACACAACTAAAAATTGTGGAATGTCTTGGCTGTAAGGGAGTTGCACTCCCTGATACCTATCTCGGACTCCTGCTCACGGTGAAGGAGGTGTATGATAAATTTTGGAACTCCACCTTGGAAAAAATGCATAAAAAACTGGCTGGGTGGAAAGGTAAGGTTCTTAGCAATGCTAGGAAACTTCAATTACTATTCGTGGCTCTTCAAGGAATACCTATTTATTTCCTGTCTCTTTTTAAAATAAATGATAGAATGGCAGAGAAACTGGAAAAAATTCAGAGGAAATTTCTGTGGTCGGGGATGGAGGAAAAGGCTAGAATGAACTTGGTCAACTGGGATACGGTCTATCAACCAAAGCTAGTTGGTGGTCTGGGAGTGAGGAAGATCAAGGACCTAAATAAGGCTTTGATAACTAAATTGGGCTGGCAGCTATTCAGAGGAGCTTATGGATGGAGCAGAATTATGAAGGCCAAATACTTTTCTAATGACCAATTCCCCTATGGTCAAAATTTACCCTCCGGCTCAAAAATATGGAAATTCATTGCTAGAAGTAAAGGAAATATTTTTAAAGGTTTACAATGGGTGGTTGGAAATTGTACTCAGATTTATTTCTGGGAGGACTTGTGGGTGGGGGAAAAACCCCTCAGACGAGAAAAGTTTGGGCTCATCAGGGATAAAATGAATTCTCATTTTGGAGGTAAAGTCAGTGACTACATCTCGCAAGATAAGAAATGGAAAGTTCTTGTTGATGCTTATCAGGATCAGGCTCATGTGTCTCCCTACATCCTTGAGATTCAGAAGCTTCTTGATGGCGTCAGGATTCCTATCTCCCGTGTTGTGGACAAAGCCATTTGGTGTCACAACAAGTCGGGGGAGATCACGGTCAAATCTACGTATCTAACTAATTTAAAAGTTGTGGCTGATGAAAAGAGCTGGGGGAAGGTATGGATTCCATAATTAATCCCCAAGATCAATTTCTTCTGGTGGACAGTCCTCCATGGTAAAATACTTACGCTGGATAACCTCTAGAAGAGAGGAGTTCAATTGGTCAATAGATGCGCCCTATGTAAAATACATGTTGAGACTATCAACCATCTCCTTTTACATTGTCCCTATGCGACTCTGGTTTGGTCCAAAATAATGAGCAAATTAAGATTGGATTGGGTCTTTATGGAGAACTTGGATCAATTTGTCTGCAACTGGGGGAACTTTGCGGAGCACCTGCTTATCAACACTCTATGGAGATTGTTACCCCCACATGTTTGTTGGAGCCTCTGGAAGGAAAGGAATAATGAAGTGTTCAGAGGGGAGGAAAAATATGTTGAAGGGACAGTGCGGATGGCTGTGAATCTGCTGAAGGAAAACCTTGATACTTGTCATTGGAAAATTCCTCCTTTCCCCCCCCCAAGGAGTTGGATTTTTTGGTGGCCAAGGAATGGCAGTTTCCCCCCTCCTTCTATGAGTTTGATTGTTCTAAGATTGTGGCGAGAAGGAATACCAAGTGGTCCCCCTCGAAGGAAAATTTTACCAAACTGAATTTTGATGGAGCTACCTCCAAAGGATCTGCTGTGGGAGGAGGTATTTTCAGAGACCAAAATGGTAATATGATCATTGCTTATGCGATCAATATTGGGATGGGGTCAAATAATGTGGCATAAATCTCTCCCCTCTTTTGGGGCCTAAAGGTGGCGGTTACTCTGGGAATAAAAAGGCTGGTCATCAAGGGTGACTCTAAAATTATTATTGAGATGGTTAAGGGAAAATTTAGAGCTGGTACGAGTCTGTCTAATATTCTGCAGGACATCTGGTTGCTGCTCCCTAGATTCGATGATTTCAAACTCCAACACATTTTCAGAGAGGGCAATGCAGTGGCTGACAAGCTGGCAGCCACGAGTCTTAATCAGCAAGGCTTAAGGTGCTAGAGAAATTTGGACTCCCTTTCCAAGCAAACTGCCTTGCTTGTGGAAAAAGAAAGTAAATTAATTAATGGAGTATGAGGATGAAATTGATTGGATGGGAAAGGCGGCGGACAAGATCATGAGGAACGGTGAGAATTCAAATTTTAAAAATGATATGGGGAAGGAAATTAATAATAATAGAATACTAAAAAGATGGGCTTTTAATGCCAATTTTGGAAAAAGTATAGATTTTTCAAAATTGGTGTTGACGTGGGGAAAGACATGAGTCTGAGAGAGCTTGACAAGATGGACAAGTTTAATTGGTGCATTAAACTTAGAAAAGGCAATCAGTTCATGAATTGCAGAGGATTTTCTATCACTCCGGCCAACCATGTGATCTGTACTCGCCAACTCATTAAGATGATGGATAATATGCCCACCTGGTTATTCGCCTTGGGTAAAGCCGCTCTTTGGTGCTGTGATTTTTGTGTTTTCCTCAAGGCTCTGGTTAAGTGTGTTATGGGCAGTGGTTTGAAAGGTGTAATGTCATTGGAGACATAGGAAGAAGTGTTCCCTGAGTACAGTTCAGATATGGGTGGCAACATGGTGCACGTTGAACCTCCTAGAATTGAGGATGGGTTCCTTAAGAACCTGTGTGTTATTACCTACCTGAAGGTGGGTGGTTTCTTTCCTTTTATGGAAGCCATGGGAGGTTGTGATGAGATTATTTCTATGCAGCTAGTGAAAACCTAGATGGAGCATAGGGTAACCATTAATGGTATTACATTTGAGATAAATGAAGAATTCATTTCCCAGGCTACGGGGCTTTCTACTAAGGGGAAAAATGGAAAAAGGTAACTAAGAGCCAGGATGATTCTAGCATGAAGAGATTCTTCAAAAAATCCAAGGTCCCTGTTCGCATTCATGGGGGGTTTAAAAGGGAGGCACGACCAAACCCTTCAAATGAGGTATGTCTTATCCTTATGAAATATATTACCTTGGAAGGCCACTTTGGCACCTGCTACAATTACCATTTCCTGTTGCTAAACCACTTCTGGTATAATGACGCCATTTCTTTCCCCTTTTACTTGCTTCACTCCCTCGAAGCTATGGTCATAGGCGTTAGTGAAAAAATGAATACCAGGCGGAACTACAACATTCTCTACCAGGGGCTAATCTTACGCCTCTACAATTTTCATCTTGCCTTATGCCCCCCTAGGATTGTCACTTTACATGACATTAACTCGCCATCTGAGAAGGCACCTAAGGAGTTGTTGGTCTCCCAATCTACCCCTACTTCTTCCTCCAAAACCCCTGATAAATCCAAGAAAGTCAAAGCGGGGTCTACAGGTGGAACCCAAATTACTATCGATTCTAAGGACGAGGAGGATGAAAATGAAAGTAGGTGGAGGTCCCATAGAATTGCAACCAACACTCGCTACAAAAAATTTTTTATTAGGAAGAGGTACCTTTAAGAAGATAAGGAAGAGGATGAATCAGAGAAGGAGGAAGAAAAGATGAAGGATACCAGTGGGAATACAAAAAAAGGGAAGAAAATCAAGAGTGAGGAGAGCAGACAAGGAAAAAAACCCCAGAATTTGGACAGGGATGAGAAGTGTTAGAATACTTCAGGGATAACTGAGAGGGGGGGGGTGAATCAGTTATCAGTAACTTTAAATCTTTATCTTAAACTTATTAAACCAAATTGATATAAAGTAAATGCTCATACAGATAACACATTACACAACACATCAATTTGGTTACGGGGAAACCAAATGGTAAAAACCCCAGTGGGAATTAGTACCCACAAAGAACTATACTGTTTATAGTGATCCCTGTTAAATGATCTTCCAACCCTATTAGGAGTTGTACATTACAATGCAGTAGTATAGTGACCTAGTTAAGGGTCAGACCCTGTTAGGATTCTTTTACAATAACCCTGTTAGGGGTGGAGGACTCACTGTCCAAGTGGTGAAGGCTACAACCTTCTAGTTATTTGATACACACTGTATCAACAAGGTGAACTGCTATTTGTGACACTACTTGTCTGATCAGTTCCTTTTGTGTGCTGATGCTTTAACCTCTTGTAAATCACTACAAAAATCTTCTCTATATTTTGAAAGCTTCAACTTCAATATCTATATTATCAACATATGATAAATATAGCTCTGTTGCTTTAACACTTTGCTCTGCTTTTCTAATCTCTGGCTTTCACAACTCTTCTTATTACAAATGACCTTCTATAAGTACATACACCAAGTATGAGATCATGGGACCTGTAGGACAACTCTTCTTAACATCCTTGTCGACTCTACTAAGTGCACAAGTACTAACTAAATAGACGTGTCGCTTCACTAAGTCGGCTTCATCAATTTAACCATAACTTTATAATATTCTTGAAATATGTTTGGCGCGTTTAGATTAATATCAACAAATCATAACTCATCATGAATATACACACGCATATCCTGAAGATAGGTGCAACTTGATCAACATGTTACATACGTCGGCCTTAAACCGTTATTCCTCTAGAACTATAATTGTCAATAACAAAATTACATATCTTTACTGAAACTTCATATCTGGGTCTGCATGTATGAACATAGCATAGTAAACATGTCAAAAACATGTATCTATCCACGCTAGTCTTCATTTAATCATATGGATAAGTACATATAGAAGTACTACTGTGTATTATATGTCGTCATCAATGACAAACATACAATCAATCAACTGTTCAGAATCAAATCTCCAAAAATCTCCCCCTTTGGCATTGATGGCAACATATGATAAAAACAACTACTATTCATGGTGTCTTCTTTCTTTTACAATCTTCTCAATATCCCCATCAAAGATTCATCTACACTGTTGTAGTTACTTAGACTGTGTATACTCCCCCAGAGTATAAGCTCCTTGTATGTGTTCCTTGGTTAGCTCTTTGTTTATGTTCCTTGTTTTTAGTACATACTCCCCCATTGACATCAATGGCAAAGGGTGCCATAAACCATTTTGCACAGGTACTACTCTAGAAGTATAGTCAACCATTCATCAGTCACACAGGACTGATGTACTTGCTACTTTTTCTAATCAGACTTAGGAGAGGGAATGACTCCCAACTTCTCCCTTAGATACTCAAAAGTATCCTTTGCTAAAGGCTTCAT
>MU225295.1:1432093-1457999 GCA_018584345.1 Thuja plicata | reverse complement strand
ATCAGTATGGACTAATTCTAGAATATCATCAGATGTATGGGTTTTACTTTTGAAACTAGACTTTGTCATTTTACCTTTTTGACAATTTTTGCACATGATGTTGTTTGGCTTTGTCATCATCGGTAAGTCTCTTACACTTCTTATTTTGCTTATTTTCATCATGTTGTCAAAATTCACATGACACAATATTTTGTTCCACAACCATATGTCTTCATTTCTAGTCATTAAGCAAGTGGTGTTAGTATCATTCAGATAGAATAATTTACCTTTAGTCTGTTCACCAGTACCAATCAGTTTTCCTGATTCATTGAAGATCTTTGCCTTCTTATTTTCAAATGCTACTCTATGACCTAAATTATTCAGCTGAGAAAAACTCAATAGATTATAATTTAATCATTTTACCCAATAAGCATTTTCACATTTAATTAGGTTATTCAACATTATTGTTCCTTTACCTTCAACCGGACAAGGTGTATCATTACCCATTCTTACTATACCACCATTATAATACTCAAAAGTGTTAAACTTTTCTTTGTCACCGGTCATATGGTGAGTGTAGCCACTATCTATAATCCAGATGTCATTCTTACTAACCTTAGATATGAGTGTAGTTTCTTCATACCTTTCATCTTCATCTGAATCATCCTTCATAGCTATAAATACCATCTCAATGTCATCATCAAGTTCGGTGTCAGTATCTTCATCTTTGCAAGTAGCTAGGTAGCTAGCCTTCTTTCCTTTATCCTTGTAGTCTCAGGTATCCTTTCTTTCTGATAGTCGGTAACCTCTGTAATCTTTGTTATCACCTCTGTCAGATTTCTTCTCAAAAGATCTGTCATTACCTCTATCATCTTTTCTTCTATTAAGACATCTTGCAACTAAGTGTCCAATCTCTTTACAATTAAAGCATACAAGTGGTAACTTGCCTTTGTATTTACCTTTTCCTCTTTGCATTATTCTTTCCATGAGTGCTTCTATTTCATCTAGATTTTCTTCTTCTTTTTCTCCTTCTTCACTTTCACTTTCACTATCTCTTCTAGATGTGTATCTCTGACTGGATTTGCTTATTCTCATAGAAGACTTAAATTCAGACTCTAAGATTGGTAAGACACTATTTTTAGATTTATTCATCTCAAATGAAATCAGTCTACCAATCAATATATCAAGAGTAACTATATTGTTTGCTACTGCTCTCATTTCTTGAATAGCAGAAACTCTAATAGCATATACATGCAATAAGGTTCTTAAGATTTTACTTACCACTATCTCCTCTTCAAGTGTACCTCCAACACCTTGTATAGCATTGACTACTTCTTTTATTCTTGTGTTGTACTATGTGATTTTTTCTCCTTCTTTCATTCTGAGATCATCAAATTTTCCTCTAAGGCTTTCTGCCTTGGCTCTCAGAACATTTGCATCACCGCCATGTACAAGCTTCAGTTTGTCCCACATTTTCTTTGCATTTGTGTAATCTTTGACATCTTCAAATTCAGCATCAAAGAGAGAGGAAGAAAGCTCTATGACCATGCATTTGTGCTCATTCTTCACTCTCAATTGATCTATTATTGATGGTCCTGTGGGAAACACATATTCAGTATCTAAGTATTGAGTAACATCATTACCAATACCTGATAAGTGGAGTCTTATCCTGCTTTGCCATGAAGCAAAGTTGTCTTTGTTCAACTTGGGCACATCTCATCTATTCATCTTGTGATCTTTACTTAGGTCTTGAAACCTTCCTTCTAAGCACACAAGCTCTGATACCAATTGTTAGTAATAACTGAGAGGGGGGGTGAATCAGTGGCCTCAAAAATTTATCCTTTAATCACTAACCACCAATCAAATAAATCTCAGATTATTAAGTCCCTACAAGATGCATGCCTTGAAATACTTATAATAATTAACTGTCTGTCAGTTTACCTTGTCTATCCTTATTCTCCTTGATAATCGATAAGTAGTAAAACTATTTACTGATACTCAGTAAATATGCAAAGTATACCAATCAATCCAGAAATGCATATGTGAAATGTAAAACAATAAATTAATAAATCATACACACATAACACATGGATTTTTAACGTGGAAACCCTGTTAAGGGAAAAACCACCGGGACCGGTACCCCAAATTTTCACCCTTCTGAAGTGAGCCCTGTTAGGAGCCAACCCTGTTAAAGGTTACAAACACACTATTAAGTGTGACCTTGTTAGAGAATTTTAATAATAGAATGTCACTTGATATCTGGCATGTATATGCTACCAATATTGATCAACCTCTATGGGCACAATAGGTATCTAGCATATCCGGTGCTACCTAACTACATCAACCTCCTTCTTAGACTGTGTGTCGGTATCGGGCACTCAATGCTATCTTCATGACAATTTTTTTTTTGCAATCTATTAGGATATACCTCAATTATAGAAGATTGTTAAGTCCTTCTCTGTTAAGAGACTTAATGCTTCAATGGTTAAACTAAAACAAAATGACCTATTTCTAATGCAACTTGAATTGCAGATTTTTAGATCTATTTAACTACAATACCTCTCTGATCAATGTATCAATTCAATTCTTTGTGCTCCACACTTTCTACTCTATGATGTTGTGCTTCACTGTTTGTCGGTGTCTGCAGAATTCTTTAGCTCTTCTTCAGCATGATTGATCAGGCCTGTATGAAGTTATCCTTCATCAATTTTTCTTCAGAATCTTCTTTGTATTCACTCCCCTTCCCGTGTATGTGAATGCTTGTGATTACAGAAATGAATTATGCTTGTCTCTTATATAGACATGATATTCCTTAATTCTTGATTCTTGATTCTTGGCATGAAAAACAATCCACCCAATTTGATTTAAAGCATAAATCCTTATTTATCTCATAGTTATCTTCTTGCCAACTGTATAAATCTTCTTTAAATTAGTTACTTAAATCTGGTCAAATAAAATAAATAAAACAACCAGTTAAGTCTATCCTTAAGCTCTGCCAGCTAGCTATTTTGTCATTTTCTAAACTCTATGTTCTGTCGGTCAACTCTGCAGTTAGTCGTCAGTGTTAACTACCAGTTCTGTTGGTGTGACTCCAGTTAGCTTCAGGATCTCCATCCATTGGGCATCATTGGATTTTTCTCATTGGGTAACTCTATTTTCAGATCTTCAGGCATCCTGTGATTTTGCTTCATCGGGCAACACTATCTTCTTCTCGTCGGGTATCACTATGACTTTTGTTCTTTGCCTTTACTAATGGTGTGCACTCCGTCGGTGTTGTCTATCACTTAGTGAATACTTGAATTTTATGCATTTATGAAAGTATAACCTTTGTTCCATTGATTCTCTGAAGTCTTTGGCATTATGTACATGACCGTACAAATGATATCAAGTTGACATCAATGGCAATACAAACCATTAACTGATTTAATGCCTTGCATTATCTTCAACTTAACATTATCAAACATTCAATCAGTTACACGTCATCAAATTTAATATGTAAAAATGAAATTGGCATAAGTGAGCCCCTAAACACTAAAGTAGCAAACAAGTAGTTCAAACAATATTCTCAATGGGATGACCGAATTCCTCATACGTGGCCACACTTGACGTTACACAAACAATTCATCAAGGATAAATCAAAAAGGAAAGAGGAAAAATAGAATAATCCAAACAGTGGAAGATTCCAATTAAATTTTGATGGAGCTTAGAGGGTAAACCAAGGAACGTCTGGATTCTTAATAAGAGACAAAAATGGAAACATGAAATGGGTAGTATCAATAAAATTATCCACTGGAATTGTTAATGTTTGTAGCTTCAGTCGTATGATCATTAGAATACATATAATATATGTTATATTATTATTAATCATATGAAATTTAATATTTAATAATAAATTATTATATTATTCTTAATTAATAATTGATTGATGAAACATTATAAGATTGATTAAATTATAATTAATGGGAAGAGACATGTCCTTTCTTATAAATAATAATGAATAGAGATGTCCCATGAAGGGACATGTCTCTCCTAGCCTCATTCCCAATATAAATGAAAGAGAGATTGTTGCATTTAGAAAACAAAAAAAAACATAGAGTGCTATTAAATTTTCAGTGATCCTAAAGCTTAACATGGTATTAGAGCCAGACTGTAAATGTAAGAGAGCAGTTTGTTGATGGTGAATGTGTGACTATCTCAGAAAATGCAGTCTCAGTACAGGGACCATAGCTCACAAATTCACCATTGGATTGTTCTAAATTTTGGATATTTTGGTGAAAAACAAATTTTGAAGAATCTCATCAGAGTGATTGGAGAGAAAGTGTGGGGTGCAAATGTTATGACGGGCTATGTACATCTCTATGTGAAATTCCTGAAAGAAGCTTTCATTAAAGAGATATATTAATTTGTTATGATCATGATCAAGAATTAACAAAGAAGAATGTATTCAAGGAAGTGTGTCTCTTTCTATAAATAATTAATTAATTATAGAGTGTCACCTCTCTTGGAGCAATCAATTCATTTCACAAGAAGACATGAGTATTGTTCAACGATATAAGAGTGGGAGTTGTATATTATGGGGGGAATAATAATCAATGTTACATTTCCATTTGAACCATCCTTAGTGGAGAGTGAGAAAATGGTGATCATCCACTCTAGGTTGATGCTCTGCATGAAGGTCTTTGACATGGATAGCATGAACAACATTATGATCTCCTGCAGTGTGTCCACTGCAAACAACTTCAAATTTTGATGAGAGTTGATATTTCCTATATGGGTTCACCTTAAAAAAGGAAATATTTGAAACTTAAGGACAGAAGCACAAGAAATTTTTCTCAGAGGAAGTCTGACATTTCAAAAGAGGACAAGAGGTTGATACAAGAACTTGAGCTTCAGAGGGAGAAGATAGAGGATATGGTTCAACCAACTTTTGATAATCTCAGTCATATTGATTAAAAGGGAGTAGACCATGTCGATATGGATTCTCCAATGATCAAGAAACTATAAGAGTCAGAGGACTAGGAATCATGAATTTCGTTTGGGCCCTATGTAAATCATGAGGAAGTGACAAATTCCAAATGATTATCAGTTGTATTTGTAAAAGTTATTAGAAGGTGATGATCTTACAATAACTTGACCTTCTATTGTGATAGACATCTTATGATGGCTGAAACGGATCATTATAGATAGAACTAGTGGATAGAATCCCCGATTGAGGCAATCCACATTAAAGCATGAGAATCTTGTGGATAGAATCGTTGATTAAGGAAATCCACCCATAAGTTTGTGGATAGAACCACCGATGGAGGCAATCCACATGAGAGCTTGTGGATAGAATCACCGATGGAGAAAATCCACACAAGAGATTGTGGATAGAATCATCGATGGAGGTAAGCTACTCTAAAGCTTGTGAGTTTGTGGATAGAATCACCGATGGAGAAAATCCACACAAGAGCTTGTGGATAGAATCGCTGATGGAGGCAATCCACTCTAAAGCTCATTATTTTGTGGATAGAATCGCCAATGGAGGAAATCCACTCTAAAGCTTGCGTGTTTGTGGATAGAATCACTGATGTAGGTAATCCACATCCTAAGACTATGTTTCTATAATATATAAAATTTGGCTCATAAAGGATTGCTTCAATAAGATTTGCATAATGAGATGAGAGAGAAATCCTAAGGCCAATTTTAGTTTCTTACACTTAATTATTATGATAAAAAGGATTGAAAGGAGAATGTAAAGAATAGTGGGATAAGATACCTACCTCATAACATAGCAGATCTGGAAAAATTTATTTTTTGAGGTCTGTATTGAGTTTATAGAAAATCTGATAATTGATCCCAAACCAGAACGCAGAGACGAACAAAACCTAGAAATATTTTTCCGTTCCGATGTCATCTTATGAAAAAGGTCAACCTTGACCCACAAATGTCACCCCTGACCCAATAATGTTGACCTTGACCTGCACAGTGTCAACAAAAAGTCTGTTTGTGGATCCCGAGAGTTTGCTGAAAAGGGTATCCAAATATGGTCTCAAATCTGCTTTTATGTACCTGCAACTCCCAAAAATAGCACCTGCAAATATCTGAAAAGAGGGGTTTGGGGTGGCTATATAGGGTTTTGCCTTAGTCAAACCCCCATTTTGGTGATCTCCACCTCCACGAGTAGCTGAATATAGAATGTATAGTGTGTGTGTATTGCTCTTTTGAAAAGAGTCTTTAAACATGTAATATCAAGATCTAATCTTCTAGATTAACAATCCTAACATAACATGAAAATGAGAAAGCAATGCATAGATTTGAATATGAAAAAGAAAGCATACCAAGCCCCCAAGGCTAAATTATTCCTATCAACTCACAATATATAATTTCTACCCCATGATAATGTCCTTTGAATGCTTGAATGTTGAGAATAGTAGATCTAAAGAGAGAGCCTTCTTGCTTCGATGAAGATCCACCATAGCTTCTCCTCAAAATGCTTGATTGAAGAGGATGATATGTCATCCTAGCTTGTCCTTCTATATCATCCTCTTTATTTTTTGCATCATCATTTCATCATGTCATCTCCCGATTTTGTTTCATGATCAAATGAAGGCAAAAGAGAGTGTTTATATAGAGATCTCAACATAGGTCTCCTAGGGTAATGCAAGGGATCCTAATTCAATTTCTACCTAGAATCATGGTCCAATCACAATCACCAACCAAGGAGGGGAATGTATTAATTCAAATATCAGAGAAAACACTTCCGCATCCGAACCCAGGGACCTATTTTAAGTTTCAGACCCCGATAAGCTCCAGATTTGAAAGTGGGGACCAACACCCGACAGAGGTCTATGTTGACCTTGCCCTTGACCTAGGTCAAGGTCGACCTCAACCTAGGTCAGGGTAAACCTCTACCCTAACCTGAGGTTTTAGGAAGGTCACCATATAGTTGCTGAGAGGTTCCCAGGTCAGTCGTGGACCTAGGAAGGTGGGCGAACATGCCAGAATGTTAAGAAGGACTAGAGGCCCAGGGAGAGAGTAGAATGAAGCCCAGGAAGACCAATAAATAGTTCCTACCTTGAAAGAAGAGTCATAGAGAGGGAAATCTAGGAGGATCCACTAGATCCTAACCCAAATTTCACCTACACATGTATAATCAAGCACATATGCAAACCTATTATGCACACATACTAAATGAGGGTGCTAAACCTATCAAAATGGAAGTGCTTCCATTTTAAGATGATACAGTTTCTATAAGTTACATCATGAGGATGATGCTTTTATTGCTTATATAATATGATTGATGTTGTCAAGTATCATATAAGTGTTGACATTGGATTGATTTATCCTCCCTAGATAAGAGGGAGTGTTGATGTTTTGTATAGCTATGGTGAGGGTCATAAGTGTTGACATAGGAGACCACTACACATTCTATTTGATCATCCACCCTAGCTAAGAGGGAGTGCGAATGTTTGTAGTTTCAGTCATATGATCATTAGAATACATATAATTTATGTTATATTATTATTAATCATATGAAATTTATTATTTAATATTAAATTGTTATATCATTCTTAATTAATAATTGATTGATGAAAGATTATAAGATTGATTAAATTATAATTAATGGGAAGAGGCATGTAATTTCTTATAAATAATAATGAATAGACATGTCTCATGAAGGGACATGTCTCTCCTAGCCTCATTCCCAATATAAATGAAAGAGAGATTGTTGCATTTGGAAAACACAAAAAAAACTTAGAGTGCTATTACATTTTCAGTGATCTTAAAACTTAACAAGCATGAATAATGATGTCGAATATGAAGCTTTAAAATTTGGTATACAAACTTGTGTAAAAGATCAATAAAAATTTGTAAAGACCGATTTTCCCAATAAAAGACACATAAGCTAAACATGCTAACATTTCTCCTATGTCAATTCCAAAGTCATAGCCGGTCAACGCTAAAGACTAATTGACCAAAAATTTCTAGAAATCAAGTAATAACGAACACATAATTCTATTTTCCATATATTTATTTCGACATTGCATGAAGATAATACAACCAAGAGTAATCGACCAAACTGTCGATTTGCCATAATTCCATAAAATAATAAATTACAATGTTCAATATATATTAGGATGTCGACCATCTATGTCGAATACCTTACATCATAATGGAAAGATAAATACAAATACATCATGTACAAGACCATAAGGCCATAAAATCATCATCATAAATGTCATCAGATAACTGTCCATCTGCATGCTCCAGTCTCCTAATCCATCATACTCCTATCCAAATGCAAATCTCAAGATGAGAGGGTGGTTTAGGGGCTTAATCCACCCAACCACGGAGTGGTTAGCTCCCCCGGGGCTCATCCTAAAATGAAGAGCATACCAACCCTTCCCAAGAAGTCTATCTCTCAGCACTGATGGATCAGAAGGAATCTGGTGTGTCTGTGATTTCTAACTACTTTCCACAAGTTTCTAAATAGATTCTATTCACAGATTCAGGAAGATAAAACATAACCATACGCATTTAAGAAAACATGTGTTACTAAGCTTTGGCCAAAGCACTTTTAAGACTTGACTTCTACTGGCAGGTAATGCAAAATAAAATTACCCTTTCCTAGGATTCCACATCCTACACCTTGTTTAAATATTTCCAAAATGATTTCTAACTTAACAGTTATTGAATACAAGAAACATTTCAGCAAATAAAATGAAATTTAATCCCAACTTCTAAAAAAAATCCCAAGCAACACAATTAATAGTTTAGGTATTCATTCAATGAAGTTGGTTTTCTAACATTTTCAGAAGAATTAAAAATATTTCAATAAATTCTAACAACTCCTGTACAAGATCAACAGATAAGGTTTCTAATATGAAATTTCCATTCAAAGAAAACTAGTCTTCTAATTGTTTAAAACTTCTAGGTTGTTTGAAGTTGTTGTTGATTCTAGATGGGTTTTGTTAATTCACTATAATGAGTAGTTTATCCTTTACTAAGAGTCTCTGGTTTGATATTATAATAACACTAAAAAAGAAAAATCCAACCTTTCAGCCAACAATTTCTTCACCAAAACATGAATGCACAAAGATTTTTCTAAATTTGGGTCTAAGTTCAAATAAAATGAGTGGAGCTTTTACTATTGATATCAAAATAAAATTTGAGGAAAAGAAAAATTACTATGAGCCAAACTATTATAATTGGCACATCCTTATATTCTGGTTTTAAATACTGAGAGGATTCCATCAATTATAAGGTACAACAAGAGGATCTAAAACATATAAACATATAAACATTCTTCTATATACAACCCAAAATTTGACACTTCAATCCTTACTGTGAGAAGCTATTGGGATGGTTTCTATGGTTTACTACAAAGATAAATATAGACCTATATATATTAATGTCCAACTTTTATATTCAATAGAATTTTAACAAGTACACAGAGGAAAGAACCTGGACTTGGAACCTTGGTGGAGATACTGAAATTTGTTGGAGCGTTGTCTTCTGGTAAAAAAAATGTCTCCTTCCCTCTTTCCACATGCCCACTCTTGCTTTCAGCCTGTGCATTCTTCAAAAAATGCTGACTCCTCTCCTTAACATTTCTGCCACCCCTTTTCCTTTTAATCCAAAAAAATTTCTTCCTTAAATGATATCCCCTTCCACCTTTATTGCGTCCATTCCCCTCCTCTCTATGCTGAACATTTCTTTTTTTCCCTGTCATTTATCTTTTTTCTCCTCTCTCAAATGCCGCGCTCTCCCTCTTTTATTCTCTAGTCCCCTTTTATTATGTTAGTTTACCTCCGGTCTTTTCAATCGTTCCCCCTCTAAATTCTGTGACTTCTTTCTTGTAAACTGCCTTCTCTCTTGTCGTTGCATGCGTTGTTTTCTTTTTATTTTCCCCACATTTCTTTTTCTCTTAAAAAAATTTAAAATGCTTCCTCTATAGTCCAATGCATGCATCCACCTCCCCTCTATTTTTTGCGTAAAACTCCTTTACCCAAAATTAGTGCAAAAACAAAACTAACAACCTGCCACCATGGAAGCAATAAGTCCAAGTTCATTAAAGTTTTAACTGACTGTTGATAGCCAAGATAAGGTTGTTCAACTCAAAAAAATCTTCTAAAACAATCCAATTACTTTCCATTTTGGTGGATTCCTTAAATGTTGGAGCTAAACTGATGGGTTATGACATCCTTCCCCCCTTAAGATGTTCATTGTCCATGATGAATTGATAAAAAAATTGCAATTATATCCACAAAAAACAAGAAATTATATTGACATGATCAATAATCTAAGTTCTATTGTTCAAGATAATACATGTACTTGCATTCAAATTAAATCATTAAATCAACAAGATTAAAAATTCACTGGTAAAATACTTTAATTAATTTCAAAACTCCACACATACCATGCATTTACCATTTGAGATAGAGTTAGAAATAGAACTCGTTAATCTATCGTAAGTACAATAATCAATTACTAAGTGGTGTGTGAAAACCCAAATTTTTTCGATCAACCATTACCGAGAAGCCAAACTTCTCCTCTAGAAACACATTCTCGCCTTCAATTCGGTCAAATCCATCAAACCACTAGATTGATCATCAGTAGGTTAGTCCACAAATCCAAAATCATATTTAAATAATGTAAAATTTATCATCCATTAACATCATATAATTTACATTAAGTCATAATATCATTTTGTGACATTATTTATTCCAGTCAACATCAAAGCATATAATCACATGAAAACACATTTATTTCCACAACATCCATAATAATTTCCAACACATCTAACATAACCAAAAATCATAATGACTTTGGTCAAAAGTATCCAACCAAGTCAAAAAGTCCAAACTGTCGCTAAGAGTCCCAAATAAAAATACATAATAGTATCAATGTCTGAGCATATAACATGAGTAACTGAAAATAAGAGCATATGTAAGTCTAATCAAATAATTGTGGAAAATATCTATGCATGTCATCCACATCCTCCCAAGTAGCACTATCAATAGAGAATTGGTCCCACTTGACCTTATACTGCAATACATCTTTGTTGCGCACCCTGATGGTACACTGATCAACGAGGCGGTTAGGCTCCACTAGCACCACCCCCAGTTCCTAAACCTAAAATGCACACCAATCTAAGATATGAGATGCATCTAGATGATAGGATTTCAACAAAGAAACATAAAACACATTATTGATTTGGGATAGAGCGGGTGGTAGAGCAAGTCTGTAAGCAACGGGATTGATCGCCTCCAAAACATCAAAAGGACCCACATATCTTAGTGCAATCTTGGAATCCTTGCCAAAAGTAATTGATATCTTATGTGGCCTCACATGTAAAAAAATTTTTTCCCCTTCCTGGAACTACCTGAAAGTGTTGTTCCTATCTGTATAACTCTTCTGACGATCCACTGCTTCTTTCAATCGAGCATGAATCAGAGTCATCTACTCCTCCATCTCTCTCAAAAAATTGGGATCAATAATGATCTTGTCTTCTACTCTATCCCAACTGATAGGAGTGTGGAATTTACACCCATATAGTGCCTCAAATGGTTTCATTCCCAATGAAGCATGGTAAGAGTTGTTATAGGAAAATTCTACCAATGGAATTGATTATCCATGCAATACATACAAAGTAAATCCTCTACAACCTGATTTAATCTCTCAGTTTTCCCATCAGTATGAGGATGATAGGTTGTGCTAAATTTCAACGGTGTACCCAAGGAATCATTAAAGGTTTTCCAAAACCTTGATGCCATTCGTGTATCTCTGTCAAATATAATGGTCTCTGGTACACCATGCAGTCTAAAAATCTCCTGAATAAACTTCTTGGCCAAAGCCAAGGATCCATCTCTCAAAATCCCTGGAATGAAATGAGCTACCTTGGTTAGTTTGTCAACTACTACCAATATTACTGTTGGCAATTTGACTCCCAGGGAGTATATGACTTATTTTGTGTTGTCATTATGGCAACAAAGTCATATGAAGTTTTGACAGCAAACTTAGTAGTGAAAATTGACTAAGTATAGAAGACAATACAAAATAGAGATACACAGATGATCAAAGCACCAGTGCACATGTGTATGGCCAATTTAGACTAAGCGCCCTCAGACATAAGCTCTATTATATGTTTTTATGCTTACCCCATACATGCATGATACAGAATGTTAGTATAGATAAGTTACAGAGAGAACAAGTACACTAGCAGTTCAGTATGGAGCCGACTTTAGGTTTTTGATTAGCATGTAATATTGTGTTGTGTAAAGGCTAAGCACCTATTGTAGTAAGTTTTTAATCATGTATTAAACATTATTGTAAACACACTTAAGCCAATTTGTTTGGAAGCGTTGTGAATGTTGTTTTTGGGCCGACTAAGGTATTGTTTATAGTCGTATCTATTCAGGGATAAACATATATATATATATATAGATGTAATAAAAAGATATATTTGAAGTGTCGAAGAAATATATAGAGTAGAGATATAGAAGAGCAGTATAAATATGTCAATATGAGATAGAGCCCTTAAAGAAGATAAGAGCATAAGTGCATAACCGGAACTGATCAGACATCTGTGTCATATACAATAGTTCACTTTTGGATATAGTACATATCTATTCTCAGGAGGTTGTAGCCTTCTTTCTCATTGAGCAGTGAGCTCTTGGATAGTGAGTCCTCACCCCTAACAGGGTTGTTTGTAAAAGAATCCTAACAGGGTCAGGCCTTTGACTAGGTAATTGTACTTGCATTGTAAAGACTGCTCCTAATAGGGCAAAGGAACTTTTATAGGTTCATTATACTAGTGCAATATTTGTGGGTACTAATTCCCACCGAGGTGTTCCTCTAATAAAGGTTTCCCCATAATCATATCATGTGTTATGTGTTCTTATGTTAAGCTTCAAATGATTTATAATTTATTTATGTTTAAAGTTGCTGAAATAGAATAATTAGTTAAACACTGATTCACCCCCCCTCTCAGTGTTTCCAACAATTGGTATTAGAGATTTGGTCCTCTGAAATAAAGTTTAACCACTTGAGGAGATCATGGATTCAACAGAAGCAAAACATCTGAAAAATAATTTTGAAGCAGCCCTTGAAGATCTAGACAGATCTAAGAAAGAAAATGAGGAACTTAAACTAAAATTTGGTGGCTCACAAATGATTATCAAAAAGTTAAGAAAAGATTTGAAAGATTGCTCTACAAATGATTTGGGTAAAATGGTCAAGAAAATAAATGAAGAAAATTTATCTTTAAAGGATAAGATAGAAGAACTGAATGATCAGTTAACTGATAGCATAACAGCTATTGAATAGAAGAACAAAGAAAATAAATAGTTAGATGAAGAACTCATGCAAGCCAATATGAAAATCTTGGAGTTGGAAAACATCAAGAATAAAATTGAATCTGAACTACCAGGAGCAAAAGACAAGATTGATAAACTATATACAATTTCTAATTTAATTCAATCATAGCTTTATGCAGAAAAGCTAAAAGGTGATACCACTGGTATGGGATATAGTATAGCTCAAATTGAGATCAATTCATTACAATAAAGAAAGAAAGCTCAAACAGAATCTACAAAAGAAAAGAAAAATGAGAATCATGAAGAGACTAAAGAAGAATCACCAAAAGATAAGCACAAGGCAGTCAACCATACTTGCTATGCCTGTAACAAACATGGACACTTGGCAAGAGATTGTAAGGATGTAAGACCCTTCAATGGTTATTGTTACTCCTGTAATAAGTTTGGTCATAGGGATATTCATTGCAGGACAAATCAAAGAAATCAGTCACAACTGAACCAAAGGAATCAGACTCAATACAATCAGAGAAATCAACCTCAAAGAAACTTGCAAAACATTACATGTCAGATATGTAATTACAATGAACACACAACCAAGCAATGCAGCATGATGAATAGCAACATCAGACCTCCTATCATTTGTCACTCATGTGGAAAAGTTGGACACATATCAAGGTTTTGCAGGTCAAGAACACAACGACAAGAGAATTCTAAAAAGTCTTTGTTTGAAGAATGAGGAGAAGTTAAGTTTTTGGAAGCTAAAGCTAACTCAGATAAAACATGGGTTGAAGTAAAGAAGGATAATGAAGAGAACAAGGTAGTAGATGCATCCTCAGTTGATACACCTTCTACTTCTAGATAGTTGACCCTCATGGTCTTAGGGGGAGCTATTCTAGCTTTGAACCCCTGTGTGGCCAGTATACTCACCTCCGAGTATGCGCCTTTGGATTCATGTCGGTGATAACAAAAGAATGTAGTATACATTCATGCATTGTTTATACCTCATTCTGAATAAAGTTTGAAAGTCTCAGTAAAATCACTTACGAAATTAAATGTAGAAAAAATTTATATAAATCAGTGGATTGATTGATTATTCTTATTGTTTACATCTAAGATCAAAAAATTTGCAAAGCACAGAAGCACTAAGCATTAAAGCAATCAAAGGTATAAATTTGATTAGTTGGTGAACAGATTGCAAGTTGAAATGAAACCCTAGCACTCGCATCATTTTGAATTACCATGAAACCCTAATTAATCAAGTTGCAAGTAAGTATGGCAACCCCAGTTGTATTTGACATTGTTGAAAGGAAGAGATCTGTCTTTAAGAAGCATCCATTCAAGTCTATATTAGATGATGCTGAAGGAGAATTATCTAAGACTCTGCTAGGAGTCATGCACGTGGAAGACATTCACGTGTACATCTACTACAAGAAGGAAACAGTTGGAGACAAAAGCATAACAACTCTTGTGGGTTCAATGATGAAACCAGACTACTCATTCAAGGATGAATACACGCATCTCACTGATAACCCTATCTTTGAGTATTCTAACACACACATGTTCTATGAGCCAGAATGGGTTAAGATACTACTAAGCAGGATACATGATGACCTATATTAGATTGGTGAGGTTCATGTCTGCATCAATGCAGACCTAATTCATGAAATGACTAGACTTCCTAAGACTGGACTAGTTCTTCCTACTGGTAAGGATGTTAAGAAGTAGGTTGAACAAGTTTTCTTATCTAGAAGTGATAGGTGTGGCATGACTGTTGATCCTATTAAGGAGAATGACATCAAACTACTCACTATGATACTTGGATACAAGTTTCAATAGGCAAGCAGACTGAATAGTGTGTCTGCAGCAACAATTCTGGCAGTAATAAGGATAGTGAGAGATAACACTCAGTATAATCTCTGTGAACTATTGTGTGCATAGCTGATTGAGAACATCAAGGCTATTAAGAATGAAAAAAGTAAGATATTTAGGTTTGGCTCTTTGATCATCTACCTATACTTCCACATTGTTGGTAAAGTTGAAAATATTTACCTAGATAGGAGTAAATCTACTATGTCTCAGATATCACTAAAAGCTACATCAAAGAGTAGTGCAAATGATACTATGGACATGGATATCAAAACATTCAGGATCAAGATGTACAAGAGGTTCAGGATACTTGAGAAGCTAGTTGAGAAATACAAAGACACCATATGCTTCATGGTGGAAACTGACTGTACTTGCATGGAGGTAGTTGAGCCTAGAAAAAAATGGATTCACCCACTCAGTTATGAAGTTGAAGAACATATTTTGGAAGGTTATGCACAAGTCCTCGTATCTGTGCCCAATGATCCCAATGAACCTGTTGAAGGGGTTTTGCAGACCGGGTCCGCCAACAGTCATAAGTTGTCACCGGGTTACAGAGAAAGTGGCCAACTTTGCCTGCAAAGGTTGTCCAGGGGAAATAAATCCTCTGGTCCTTCAAGCACCTGGGTGTTGGGTCACGACGGTGCGGGGCTCGGTTGGGAGAGGTGGCTGTTTTTGAGGGGGATAGCTGGTTACTTCAACTCATTCCTCCGGAGATTCAGAATAGTAAGGGTTTCCCAGAGCATTCTACACTTAGCAAATAAAACGAAAAAGATCCTGCAAGGTTAGAAACGTTTATCTAACTAAAGTCATGCTGAAAAGTCTGGAACATCAACAATACTCTGAAAGACTATACTAAATACCGAAGAGATACACAACCATCAGTTAGCATTTCATCAGTAGCGGAATAAATAGGTCGTTAATCTACTTTAACATATCAGAGTAAAGGACATACAAAACATTAAAACATGAAATACCATTAACTCAGAAGCAGGGACATTAACAACTTCATTGCCAAGAATCCTTCCTTCTTCATTAATATTTAGTCCAGCAAGCACTGGTGCGTGATACAATGGTGGCTCCAGGGGAGCATCTAACTACCAAGAAAAGAACAATGGAGCATTGAGCTCTGCAACTAAAACCAAAAATCACTTTACTATTTCTTATGGACAACAAAATCATCAATTTCGCCGACCCTTGGAAATGGGCCGATTTACCTATTTATACAGCTCTTTCTAACCCTAACCCTATTTTACTGTGCTTTAATAAAATACAATATCTAGGGGCCGGTACTACCTACGCCACCCTACAAAAGACCTGGAGACAGAATAGGTCTGCCATGTCAGAAGAAGAAGACAAGGATATACATCGAAAGAATCGGCCTCGAGAAGAGAGCTGGAGAGAAGAAAAAAGAAAGTAGGTCCCCTGGGGACCAAGGCTACATGCCTCATAAATGGGAAATGCGGTGCCCTGTCTCCAATGTGCCAGGTGTACCCTTGAACGGTGCCTTGAGAAGACCACCCTGTCAGAAACCAACTGCCAAGCCAACGCCTCTTGATGCGCCCAACTACCCTCTAACAGTCTTTATTAACCGCCTCTGAAAGTGACCGGTCGGCCTCAGGGACCGGGACACAGATCACTTTAAAGAATACAAAATTGCAGACCTGAAACTCCGGTGTCCGGGAACCTACGTCCCCAAAAGAATAAAGAATGCTTAATGCTCAAATTTCCCCGGTTCCTGGAGAATGCTCAAGGCCGTTTATTATCGTTGAAGGCCTGAAGGATGCGGAAAATGCCATCTTCATCAATCTTCCTTAGGCTGGCCCTTCTGTGCCTGGCCACTTCAACTTGTTCCGCCAGGTCCAGAACATTATTTTTGAACTTATCTGCCATCCTTGCGGCATCGTGGCCTTTAAGCACCATTTTGGTTAGTTTTTCCATTCGGGCCCCATCCATCTCCTCCAGGGATTGATACCGAGATGCCACCATTTCATCAAAATTCCCCAAAACTGACTCCTCGGGGGTATAAGTATTTGCACCAAGGGGATCAACCCCGGAAGCTTTGATTACAAATGACTTGTACAAATTGGAAGAATACTTCACGGTGTTTATCTTTTCCTGTAAGGACTCTACCAGTTGCTTGGTTACCTCCAATGTGAGGTCCAGTCTGGAGTGCTGAGCCCTTACAAAATCAAATGATTCCTCACCCAGAATTCTGGATTTAGAAATTATGTCTTCCCCCAGGGTGAGGAGCTCTTCAAACTCTACCTTCCACGCTTGGTAATTTTTGGCGTCACTCTCCCACTGTTCAATCAGTGCTTCCGCCTGTAAAATAACCTGCCAGGCCATATATAAATCTGGGAGAGGGGCCGCTAGGAAACGCCAGGTGTTTCCTATCTGTAGCGCGACCCATTCATCTACTGCCTGGGCCTTCTTCTTCATTACTCGCAGGGAGTCTATGTCGCTCTGCGGTAATTCCTTTGACGCAGAGGTCTGTGGAGGGGCGGCGTTGAGGGGTCAGGCCAGCTCTGCAAGAAACCCCATAAGGTTTTCATTCTTCTCTTTTTCTGTCTTGAGCCTCTGGGCCTCTTTTTCATATCGGGCCTCCACTGCCCTTGCTGCCTCCTTTAGCAGGTCTACTTCGCCCTACTTTCCTCTTTTTCCCAAAGATACCTTTGCGATATTGTAGTCTACGGGGTCCGTGGTCGCTTCATCGGTGTTTGGGGGAGGTGTTGCCACTACTGCAACTGTGTCTCCGCCCGGCCCAGTTCGGAGGGTATGAACTGTCCGGGCCCTTTTTGCTTTTGGCGGGGCCTGAGCTAAGGCCATCATTTCGGCTAGGGAGATAGGGACTATTGGAGCGGATTGGGCTTTCCTTTTTCTGCTTTCTGCCAGCCATGGAGGTGGGAGAGGTGGCCTTCCTGCCAGAGTGTGTTCTTCAGATTCTCTCCCGGTGTCCGGTGGCGGCTGCTCCTTTTCAACATGCACTTCCTCTATTTCTCTCCCTGCCGGAACTTCTTCTTCAGTAACATCTTCAATTTCTATCTCCTCAGCCTGGTCTCGGATGTCAATTGATGTGTCTAGACCCTAGTTAGCTTCTTCGGGGATCTCTTCTTCATGTTTCTCTTCTTTCTCTTCATTTTTTGATATTAGGGGCGGTATCGGGCCAAGATTCAGAGTTTGGGCCGCTGTGATTACCTGCCCGAAGGTTGCCCCCGGGAGTGGCCTTGAGAACATGGCGGCTGGGGTTACGATTGGTCCCAAAGTTTCAGGCCTGGTTTCCCCAGCGGATGCCTTTTGTTCACTTGGCAGTTGTTGGTCCACTCCCGGACCTTTTGTTCCTGGGGCCCCAGAGATAATCTCCGGCTCTGGCCTCTTTTCTTCTGTTTGCTGCTCTGTTTGTTCTGCAGCTTCTACTTCCAGGTTTTCTGGATCCACAGCCTCTTGCTCTGGGACTTCCGTCCCCGCTTGTGTATCATCCCCTTGCAGATTTATGAACTAATTGGCTGCAAATAAGTCAAACTCCTCTTCTGGAGGGGGACTGGCTGGGTCCTTCGTTTGTTCTGCTTCCTTCTCCGATTCTAGGGAACTAGAGGAAAGGATTTCCACTTCTTTTGGGAGGGGAGCCCTTGGTGCTGGTTCTGCCTTCGGCTGTGCAATATGATTTCTCTTCCTCCGGGTGATTAGAGGCGGCCCCGCATCGATAATTGCTGCTGCCTCCGTGGGATCCAGCCCCGTCGCCTTAATCATCAAGGCTGCTGGTGACGGGGAAGAAGGAGGATGAATTGGTCCAGCCATTAGCGGGGGAGTGGCGAGCCTTGTGATCAACTGCTCCCTCATTTGTTGGGAGGCTGCTACAGATTACTTAATTTGTTCCTGAATGGGGACTTCTTGCACCGAGGGCGTTGTTTCTATCCCCTTTCCTTTGTCTGTGTCTTGTGCAGAAGTCCCGGCCCCCGGAGTCAACTTTGGTACCGGTGGTGTTGCTTTTGGTACCGGCCTAGAGGCTAGGCGCGTACTCCCGGGGCATGCCTTCTTAAAATAGGCATGACTTCTCTTGACTACTTCCCGAGTGAAGTCCTCAATCGTGTGGTCCTCCTAGAGGGCCCAATTCATTGCCGGCAGTGGCATTTTTTCAATCCCCTTCTCCTTGTACTGGGGATCTATAGTGGGGGCGTCGTCTGAGAAGCCCGTTGGGAACCTCCAGAGCTTTAGCTCCTGCATCATTCCGGCCATCATTCTATCATAATGCCAGCTGCGCACGTCCATGTCATCCTGGCGATCTGCCCAGAAGTCTTCCATGTGTGTGTGATGGGGCTCTGAAGCCCGGGGCAGTGCCATTGCAATTCTGCCATGCGGATCAAAATTTTTTCGCGCCAGATAAAATTTCTGCAAGTTGTAACATTGTAGCTCATTATCTGCCTCCTTTGCGGTGGCCAGAGTGCAGGTGTAGTTCCCACAGGAGATTGGGAATGAAACATTGGGGACCTTCTTGAGGGCCAAGAAGGCATGTAGCTCCATCATCTGCCGGTAATATTCCAGCAGCACGATCTTGTCCCCACAATGCTTGGGCAACGAGTAGGGTTTCCCAGAGAAGCCGACGACCCTAATGTATGTGTGCTGCTGGAATTGGATATAGTAGTGCCCATAACTACTAATCAATTTCATCACCTCAGTAGACAGGCGGTATCCGACATCCAGGGTGGGCGTGAGCAAATGGTAGTAAACGAAGGAGTTGTTTACCCGACAGTAACTGGGGAAGCTGGCCTCCCATTGAATCTGTGGGAAATGGTCCCACGGTGATTTCTGTCCCCAGCCAAGCCCGAGAATGCCATCTGTAAGCAGGCCATTGGAGTGGGGCCTCTGCTGGGCCAAAGCCTAGAAAACATAAGAAGTCATGTAGAACTTCTTCTTCTCGTTCAGCTGTAGGAACTGGGAGTCGACGTGATTGGAAATTATGGTCGCCCAGTCAAAGAATTCTCCCTTAGTGGAGATGCCCAGTAGGAAATAGTACATCCATTTTGCAAATTCTTGAGCGGAGGGCTGCCCAAATACCCGGGCCAATGCTATCATCCCCATTTGGATGCTTTCCTTGAATTCAGAGTGGGGGATATCTATCTTCATTCTTTTTGGATCCCTCTTCGGGACCTTGAGCCAATTGGTGTTCATGTACACCCGGGCAACATCCTCCAGTTGGTTTAATTATTTCAAGGCCTCGGTCCGTGTGACCACCGAGGCCCTATCAAATTATGGGATTCCTAGGCCTGCTTGGAAAGTAACTGGGTCAAGGGACACCAGTGGAGTGGGGAATCCCGTAGGTTCTGCAACTGCTAACATGACGGCCCGCACGGAAGAATTATAGTTGGCAGCTAGGGTGAGAACGAGCTCCGGAGACTGCATAGAGCATGGGAAGCAAGCTGCCCGAAGAATTCTGGAACCTCCGACATTGGTTGCAATTTTGTCTCCAGCCTGCCGCTGGATATGCATTATCTTTACTAGGGCCTACATTTCTGCCCAAGTCCCGACACTGGGGTCGGTCATCAATTTTACCTGGGACTCAATCTTTGAGCCCACAATCTCCTCACCCTGCATATACTTCATCGTGAGGGGGAGCTTTGCCAGGGCCTTCTCTATTTTAGACTTTGCCGCTGCCCTGGTCTCGGTTGTGGATGGCAACTCCGGACTTCCGGGAGGAGATGATGCAGATGCTTCAGACATGTTTGTAAAATGAAGTCCGGACCTACGAGACAAAGTGATCGTCAGAACATATTTATCAAAATAACATAGTAACTCTGGGGTTTGGAGACCTTACCACCGTGGTGTTTGTTTTTCCTAAAAAGTTAGTTTTACGCATAAGTACCCGAAAAGCAGAACACAAACTTAGTATTTTTATCATATCTCCGGGCCCAGGAAGTTTTATCACATTTGACGAAGACATAGGATGAATGGAGGAAAGAGGTTCAAGGCCCAGAGAAAGGACTATTAGCAAAGGAGAATGTGGAAGCAGGTCCACGTGGACGCCACGTGCGCTAGCATTGAATGGATGTGATGGCACTGGCGGTGGAGCCAACTATTCGAATGCGCGAAAAGGGAAAGCTACTTGGCCAGAAGTAATTGCGCGCATGGGAAATAAATGAGGCTCTGACAGCCTTGATGGAGGAGAGAGAAAACTGCCTGTTTGAAATCGGCCAAGAGCCGAGTTTCAAACAGGTGGTTTTCTGCCTTGAAGCAAGCTTGGAAGCGAAAAACCAACAGCAAGGGTGACTCGACCAGCTCGTCGAGCCACCCGGAAGGATATACAGAGAGCTGAAGGGTATATACATGGAAAGGAGGGAGATATACAAGGGTTACCTATAGAAATATACATATATACAACCCTATGTACATGGAAAGACTCCCGCGGGAAAAACCAGACAAAGCTGAAATAAGAATATACAGCTACTTACACTATGCTCACGCTATCTACAGGCTATTTACAGACCATTTACAAACTATTTACATATGCACAGAAGGCAGACAACCTTCTGGTAGAGCCGAGCCACCAGCAAGTGGCAAGACCAGAAGACCAAAGAAATAACAGAGAAACAAAGCAAACGAAAACAAGACAGGCAAACCCAAAGAAAACCAGAAAATGACAACAAAGCGAAGAGGAGGGAAGAAGAGACCAACCTGTAAACATGGAAGACGGAGGAAGGGAAAGATTACCAGGAGAACTCTGCAACAACCTTGAATCGTTAAGCTGCCAAGCTCACCACCATGAAGCACTAGCGTACGTCTGAGAACAGTAGAAGGTGTTAAGCTTTGATTATCACAAATCTCTCTGTAACTGCTCTGCTAATTGCTTTGAAAATTGCTCTATTTCGCTGTAAGTGCTCGAAGATTTTAATCGTGGTAAGTGTGAAAATGACAGGCGAGTCTATTTATACCCGCGGTAAAAAGTAATCCTCCTTCCAGAGATTTCAGGTCAGGCCAAACCTCCGGACTCCGGGCCCGGGGACTCCTTATGATGATATTTTTAAGACTTGGGAACATCATCGCAAAGAATCTCGGAGTCCGGAATCCATCTTCCAACCAAAAGGCAACCTCTGGGATCCAGGATCCTAGAGGGAAAGACCAAACCAAGAGAACAACACACACCGGGGAAGAAAACCCCGGAGAAAGAAAGTAAAAAAAAGGAAAAGAAAGACAAGGCAAAGCCGCAGCAAAAAGCAAAGAAAAAGAAAAAAGGGGGACCCAACATTTTGCACACAAAATGTAGGGACGGGGATGCAGGGCATAACAAATGGCGACTATCTGGGACAAATGCCTTAGTGCATTTGAGAACCATAGAATCTCTGGTTAGCACAACTGGAACAAATCGTCCTCCCAAAGCGTTTAACAGGTAGAGAGCAGCATATCTGAGAGGACCCGACCACATAGGAGTCAGTTCGTAGCCCTTCATCAGTGGTGTCGTGTGTGCCTTGGAAGGAAATCAAGCCGATGACCTCTGGGAGGAATAGAGAAACGATACTAATTACATCGAACCAGTCATCAATTTGATTGCTTTCCCCCGGAGGCCGGAGTTTCATCCCACTTTTTCTCTTATTATTTTATTCATTTCCAGGCGGGGAAGGCGGTACTTCTTTCACCATTGAGCCTAAGCTTAGTTAAAATTCAAATGGCGGTACTTCTTTCACCTATCCACCTATATTTAGATATTCAAAGAGGATAAAACTCTGGACCTAGGAAGAATTTCTTTAGATTTCAGACGTGGATCAACCAATCAGTACAGCTGATCTACCCCCGGCGTGTCCGATTACTTGTTCCTTATATTATTATTGTTCACTAATTTCCAGACTCCCAGAGATAACACCCAATGGAGGTTACTCGAAAATGTGCCATAACTTGCAAAACAATCCCTGAGACCGGGTCGATTCCACCGTGATAAAGATAGATTCTAAAGTTCACCATGCCGGAGGCATTGCACCAAAGGCCAAAGTTATGCGAAGCATTCCAGTTCCTACAGGATGGAGCAAAATACCGGGACCAAAAGAGCCAAAAGCGAAAACAAAAACAACAAAGCAAAAGGGAGACTGCCCCGGAGGGCAGCCAACAAGACTATTTACAAGGGGATATTTACATATAATACAACTTTGGACAAACTTACCCTTATTCGAAGTAATGCTTGAGAAACTGCCCATTAACAGGCAATGCGACAGGTTCTCCAGTCAAGGTGTTAAGGCGGTAAGTATTTGCCCTGCAGATTTCTGAGATTAATTATGGTCTGAGCCAGAGCCGCTAGAATTTGGTGTGCTTTCCTTTCTTCTCCCGGGCCTTGTCCCACAACAGGACCAGATCCGAGATCTGAAAAGCCTTGTATTGGGCTCTTCTGTCAAACCATCATTTTACTACTGCTTGATGACGCGTGAAATGTTCCAGGGCCGCGTCTCGCTGTTCTTCCATTCGCACCAGATTCAAAAGTCAAACCTCCACAATGTTGTCCCTGTTGTTGAATTCCTACATAAACTGTAAAACTGGGATCTGTAAGTTGACTGGGAATACCGGGTTCTGACCATAAACCAGGTGGAATGGGGATGTCTCCAGGGCGGTTTTAATATGAATACGATCCGCCCAGAGGGTGAATTTCAGTTTTTGGTGCCAATCCCGGGGGTTGTGTTCTAATAGATGTTTGATCACCTCAAGCAGATTCTTGTTCGTTGATTCAGCAACGCCATTTCCCTGGGGGTAATAGTTGCTGGAGAACTTTAGTGTGATCTTTCGGTTGTAGGTCCATTCGAGTAATTGTGTGGAAGAAAACACTGGACCATTGTCACATACTAAAGCAAAGGGCATTCCAAACCTTGTGACGATGTTTTCCTCTAAAAACTTGATGACTACGTCCGCCGTGTTATTTTTGCAAGGTATAGCCTCAGACCACCGAGTGCAATAATTAGTAGCAGTCAGAATGTATTGGTGGTTGGCAGACAAGTTGGGGCTGATCTCCCCAATAAAGTCAAATTCCCACTGGGCAAAGGGTCTAGCCTCGTAGACTGGTTGCAGAGGCATGGCTGGGTTACGCTCACGATGTGCCGCAGTTTGGAAAGTATGAAATTTTTTGACATGAGCGTAAACATCCTTGAAGATGCAGGGCCAATAGTATCTAGCCCGAAGGATCTGATGGGCAGCGGCGTTGGCTGAACCATGCCCGATTCCAAACTGTCCATGGAATTCAGCAATTATTTTTACAACTTGGTCCCTGTCGATGCACCAGAGGTACACTCCTTCGTAGTTCCGACGGTAAAGCGCAGAGTTCTTAATCATGAAGTGAGCGCTTTTCATCCGCAAGGTGCGGTTTTTGTGGGGAGGTAATCCCTCCAGGAATTTTTTGTTTAGCAGCAAGTACACCAGATCGGTATACCATGGATCCTGAGTAATGGATTCCACCGTATAAGTATGACATTCTACGTGGGGAATCTCTTCTGCTATTGTTCGACTTAGTCCCTGGCCTCAGACTATTTTCATGGGCTGCATCTCTAAATCATATGCCTGGAGGATGGCCATCCATTTCCCCCGTCTCTCGCCCAATTCACTTTGCATCAGCAGAGATTTCACAGCCTGGTCTGGGATGATAGCATGCACTTTGCTCCGGAGAATATAGTGCCAGAATTTCTTCACGGCACGAACCAAAGCAAAGGCCTATTTTTCTAGTGATGAGTACTGGACTTCGACATTCTTAAAGGGGGAACTCATGAAAGCAATTGGTCATTCCTCCCCTTTAACCTTTTGGGTTAGTACTGCCGTGATAGAATGCAGCGAAGCAAACAAGTATATGTAAAACGAGAGGGAATAGTCCAAACTAGCCAGGACGGGTGCCTCCCTTATCATCTATTTAATCTGGGCGAACGCCCGCTTTGCTTCAGGACTCCACTCAATCTTGGTATCCTTTTTCATCATTTCGTTGAGTGGCTTAACTATCTCTGCGAACCCTGTGATGAATCGATGCACGAAGTTGATTTTTCCAAAGAAGGATCGCATTTCTTTCTTGCTACCAGGCATCTGTAGGTTTAGCAATGCTTCGACTCTATCAGGGTCTACGGATATACCCTTCTCATAGATGATATGCCCGAGCAACTTCCCCTCGGTGACCCCGAATATGCACTTCTTAGGGTTGAGGGATATTCCATACCGGCGACATCTCTAGCAGATCTGAGCGAGGTGGGCGGCGTGATCACGCCTGTCCCAGGAGAAGACGGTCAAATCATCTATGTAGATGATTATGCATCGATTTACAAGGCCCTCGAACGCAATGTCCATGGCCTTCTGAAAAGTAGCCCTTGCGTTGATCAAACCGAAGGGCATTCTTCTATACGCAAACGTTCCCCACTTGGTGGTAAACACTGTTTTCTCTCTATCCTCATATTTGACCATGACCTGGTTGTATCCTGAATATCCATCCAAGAAAGACATCATCTAAGATCCGTTCACTATTTGTAACACCTCATCCAAGGAGGGGAGAGGGTGATTATCTTTCTTGGAGGCCTTGTTCAAATTTTGGAAATCCACGCAAAGGCGAATCTCACTGTTCTTCTTCCTAACTGGGACCAGGTTGGAAACCCATGTAGTATGCTGGATTGGAAAGATAATCCGAGCTGACAGCAGTTTCTCTACCTCTTGACGAATCAGAGGTTCTATCAGGGGGTTGACTGGTCTTTGTTTTTTCCGAAAGGGCTTAGCGTCTGGCTTTAGGGGAATGGTATGAGTCATGATGGATGTGTCATATGTCT